>CM021104.1:518580662-518831925 GCA_007115665.2 Sequoiadendron giganteum | reverse complement strand
GTCCCTCTCCCTCCCTCTCCTCCCCTCCCTCTCCCTCTTTCTCTCCCACTCCCTCTCCCTCCCTCTCTCCATATTTCTCTCCCACTCTCTCTTTCTCCCCATCTCCCTCTCCCTCTCCCTCTCCCTCCTTCTCCCCCTCACACACACACACACACACACCTCTATCTCCTCTACTATAAGGGTATAGGGGATAGATATAGAATTAGGATAAAGGGTATAAACAAAGAGGGAGAAACTAAATATATTAAGAAAACCATATTTCACATAACGTGCTCGCGTTATAATGTGAGCACATGTTGTACTCCACTAAAAATGGTAAAAAATTCTATATACCCATGATTTCAAGGCCCACAGTTTGCATATTCTCCTGGTTTTGCACGTGCTCTAACAAAAAGTTGCTTTTTGATGTTGTTGTGAAGTGTACAAGCATTTTTCTCACATTCCATCACCTTTTCCATGATCTTTCTACCAACTTTGCATGAAATAGTAGAGTTTCCATGTTGAAAAACATATAGTATCAATTGACATTTGAATTCCATTGAAAACTAATATACAATTGAAGTTTGGAGGGGAAAAATCTTTTGAACAAGTCGAATTGTTGTGGATTTTGAAGAAAGAAGAAGCTCTTAGCTAAGGCTACATAATTGGGTTTAACTCCTCCATTTGAAAGTCTGGTTTTTTAGGTATGTGAAGTCTTTACACATTTTCTTTCATTCTATTATGGCTTGCTTTCATTTTTGTTTTTCATTATAATTTATAACCTTACGTTGTCATTGTAACTATATTTCCCTTCACAACACATTTGATTCATATACTCAAATTAGCATTAAGAGTTTCCAATTCCTTAAGAACCTTCAAAACACCTTGAAAATCTTGAAAATAACTGATTACAATCAACTAGATTCCTCAAAACATCAACCAATGATTATGTCATTCACAACTTGTCTTAAATCTTCCATAATGGCACCATTGTTTACAAACAAAAACTATAATTCTTAAGGCACAACCAAACCATTATTTGGTTAAGAAATATTTGTTTGAGTTAGTACAACAAAAATTAAACCTTTCAGAAGTCTTCCCTTACACACAAAATTAGTTCCTTTGTTCACTGTCCACATAACTAGTAGTCAAGCATCTGCAAACTGTCACATGTATCTCCCAAACCATGCACACACTTCAGAGTTAGAGGACCCAAAACCATTCAAGATGTCAAATTTCCTTCAAGAGGCATATAATAAGATTAAAAAGGCCTAATGGACCAATCCCAACACTCCTCCAAGTTGGACAACAAACAAAAACACTATTTCCCACTCTTCACCCTTGGAATCTAGTAGTAGTGCAAAACCAATTTTGGGCCCTTAACTCCAAAACACTAGGAAAATAAAAGAATGATTCTAGCACCCATTTCAAAGTTGCAAGACATACATTAACCCATCACATGACTCTTTTGGGACAACTTTAAGAAAACTAACCTTTTCACTATTTTAGGCCTCCAAGTATGCCAATTTTACAAAGGAACTATGCTTAGATCCTCACACCAGACTTCCAAACCCAAAAAAAGTCTTTAATTAGGTCTCAAAACAAGATATTTTCCAGGTCTTAGGACCTTACCCACTCAACTAAGCTTCCAATACAAAAACCCCCATTTTTCAATGCAAAGAGGGAGGGTTTATAGAATCCCTATACCTGGGCCTTCCCAGACCATTCCAAAGAAATAAACATCTTCAAAATACCCTGCACAAGGTCAAAAGTTAATTACATAGACCACTCCTTCAACACTTTTTGAAAATCACTCCTTGGTTCCTCAAATTCTTAAGGAAAAGTGCTTGTTTCAGCTTAAGAACCCCATCCCATTGTCATTAGTTTCATTCCAAGGCATGGTAAACAATAAAATACCATACTATAACAATGTACATGCCATCCCACTAAGAAAAAAGTCATAACAACAAGTGGGATGGTCATTTCATAATTAAATCCTACTCAAACCCTTGATTGGCTTGAAATGAGCAGTTTCAGAAAATTGTCAATTGCTCCCTTCAAACGTATTGTTAAGCCCTCAGAACTGATGCATTAGAGAGTTAAGACATGTGCCTACAATATTATATTATTTTTGTATCAAGGGGAGGTTGTACAAATCTTTACAAGTGCAAGAATGTGCAAAAAAACCAGTGAATTTTTGGAAAACAACATTTTTTTTTATCATAAAAATGGATTTCAAAATGAACAATACTCCTCCCTTCGAGCCAATGGAGGTTGTTTAAACATTTTTCAATGAAAAAAACCTCCCCCCAATGCCTATAACTAACAAACAACCACCTTTGAAAGCATATAAAAACTTTGTCTATGCTTCCATAGTTTGTACACATTTGTCTATGGTAGGTTAACTTTTGTACACGATGATTGTAAGTATTATTTAAATGAATCCTTCAATGACATATATTTTTCAATTAGCTTGAATGGGTACATTTTTTAGGAACTAATATTTGTCTCATTACCATGGTACAAATAAAATTATCTGCCATGCTGAAGAAAAAGACAAAGAGGAAAGTAACAGACGAAGAGAACGAAACCTTCAAAGAAAATGAGAGAGTTCGTGTGGCGGCATATCGTGAAAAGAAGAAATTGGAAATGATTGATGAAAACAAGTCGATTGTAGAGGAACCTCAACTTTCCAAAAGAGAACAAGAATTGGTAGCACAACAAGCACGAATGTGAAAGCATCGTCGTAAGACAAATTTAGATACCGTAGTTGGAGACACAACCTCAACGACAAGTGAATATGAAGGGACACCATTAAGCACAATCAAATATGGAGGGAAACCATCTAGAACAAGTGAATATGGATGAACAACATCTATTGCAAGTGAATATGGAGGGACACCATGTACTGCAAGTGAATATTGTTGGACACCATCCAACATATCTCAAGTTGAGTGTACATCATCACTCAGAATTGATGAAGAAGGTATGCCATCATCCTCATGTGAACCTCAAGGTATGTTTTCTTCTCCACCCTCAATCGAAGGTACACAATCTAGCCCACCTCAATTAAATATTGATGAAATTCCTAATGTTGAGATGTATGTACCTAGGAGAACACCACCTAGAATTTTGCATAGAAAGTCAAAGTATTTGACTAATATTGATGATAAGATTTTGCAGCACATGGAAGGTAAGATTTCAACACACCCTTGTAGAAGATATGCTAATAAGATTTGGGAATGATTCTTTGAAAGGCTAAATGAGATTGCAAGATGTCAACTATTTGTCGAAATGATGCGGGGTGTAAAGTATAGGAACATCATGAAGAATCTTGTGTTGAGAACATCAAATGCATCGAGTGAAGACACTATTGTGAAGAATCTAATGGATGCTTATGAGAGTGTGGGTAAGACCTCATGCTCAAAGGATAGTAATGTCACTCGACGTGTCATTACATCGACTTTGGTAAGCTGTCAAACAAAGAGAGCTCATCTAATTAAAAAGACTAGTGAACAAATGAGAATTAGTAGAAAAATGTTATCAAGAGCCATTCAAAGGCAACAAAGAATTGAGGGCAATGATTCAAATGAATTATGGGAATTCTTGGGGAGACTGTCATGAAAAGATAAAGAAGTTGTCGAAGCCTTGAGAACACTAATTGAAAAGTATTGGAAGAATGACACAAGGCCATCTCCGAATCAAAGGGATGTGGTAAGAAGGGGAATCGGTAGTCAGAATCGTGAGCCACATCCAAAGAATTTTTTGGATATGGCTCAAACCCAATTTTTTCAAAAATTTGAAAATAATTATCCTCAAATTAGTATTTCTCAAAGATTTTTTGAAATGCTTAAACCTTTTTATGTCAAGATAAATCACACACACACTACTTGTTGTTGTAGACATCATATTGAATTTTCTAACCATTATGATGTTTATCGTTCTATATGTTTAGATTTGCATACTAACGATGTTTTGCAGGATTGTGGCATACAACCCCAACCAAAATCTTCAAGAGAGTTCTTATCAAAAAAATTATGTGAAATAGAGGATGGCCAGATATTCTATAAGACAACATGCTTGGATGGTTCATGCAAGCATTGCGGTGGCTTCCAACGTATGTCAGTATGTCAACATATGGAAAGCACAGATGAGATGGGACAAAAACTAGTAGAGTTCGGGAAGTATAAAATAGTGGCATATGCTACAAAAGATGGGTCTCAAGCAAAAAGGTGTGAGTTGGTTATTGAAAATATTTCAGTGTACCAATTTATGAACATATTTCATGACCATATACTATCTGAGTATGCAATGCATACCCATAGAGTCCGATGGTTGGACACGCAATTCAAGCTATGCAAGGACACCTTTCCAGTTGGAAGCATAGTATCCATGGTTGAATTTGTGGATAACTACACTCTACAACCACAACATGAGGTGCAGTCATAGTATTACAACTCCACACAACTTTTGATATTTGTACACATAGCATTCATTCATACATCTGATAGTACAAATGAGCAAAGGAAGGTATTGAGGGAGTACCACTTTTACATTAGTGATGATCGCACGCATTCTCCAAATTTTGTGCAAGGTTGCTTCCAGATGTTCTACAGTGGTTTGGCTCAGAGGGGCATAGAATACAATTGACATATAATATGGTCTGATAATTGTGCAACATAGTTCAAGAACTCATGCATGTTCTACTGGTTGTCCAGGATGCATGTCATTATAGGTGTTCAACATATGTGGAACTTTTGTGAGGCCATACATGGAAAGGGGGAGCATGATGGTGCAAGAGCATGCGTGAAAAGAGCATTAGCACGAGAAGAGTTAAAGTATAAAGACAGTGCAAAGTTGACAAATACATAATCAATCGTCGAGTGGTGTAATGCTTTGATGGGTCCAGGTAATGAAGGTACGTCTTTAGTTCGTAGATTTTTTTGGTTGATGGATGATACTAACATTACACCATATGAAGACTATTATACACTAACAGGATCAAGTGAGGTACACTCTTTCCTTAGCTCAAATGTAGGTACATGGAGTATTGATATAGGAAATATGGCATTCTTTTGTTTTTCATGTACAATGCAAGCCTGGAATGATTGTGAGTCAGAGTAGTGGGTTGACAAATGGTTCACAAGTTATCTTAGCCCACTTCACATGTATCACCCTCAGATGGCATTGGAAATGACACAGATGGAAATATCGTCCGACTTTGACCATGTATCATATCTAGTTCAACCGGGTGGTATGTCTACTTGCTTAGTTGTTGAAATTCCATATCGTTATCTTACTTTGTACTGTATTCATAATGTTGACAAATTTCAAGAGATTTTCTTCACATATCAATGCAGGGCATGTTTATGCAGTTATTGCAGATGAAGACAATGAAGAGGGAACAAACTATTACTTGTGTCACTGTGCTGAGGCCAAAAATAAATTGGAGGCCCCAGTTATAGATGGAAAAAACATTGAATACCCTATAGGCTCAGTTGTGGTTACTGGAACATGGCTTAGAAGGTACCCACATTCAAGTGTTAAACATTGGCTATTTTAGGACTTTGACATGCATCGTAAGATTATTCATTACTCAAACCTTGTCATGGCATCCAATGTTCATTTGACCAAATATGGGGGTAGACCTTTGAACAAGACCTTGTGGAAGGTTTGTGAGTCTGATCATGAGGGCATACTTGACATAATAAATAGTAGAGCAAACCCAGTTGGTTTGTTGGATTAATTTGTAAGTATATGCACATTGGTTCCTATTAATTTATACTTGTATGCACATTAATTTGTTTGATGCCAATGCTATCATCTTCTTTTACAGTGATTGGTGTCCCCTTGCAAAAAATGTAGATATATGAGCCATCCAAGAGAATGTCAGCTAGAAAAGCAATGCAACATCCTTATTTTGATGATCTTGACAAATCTCAATCAAGATTTTAAGCCATTAGAAAAGTGTGTGCAAAGCTTGGTGAGGGAATTTCAAGTTATTCATTTGAAGTTAACCTTATCATGAGCAGCTATGATGTAGACATTATAAGAGCATCTAAAATTTCAACTTACTCTATTCATGAGAGGTGTTGTGTGCAATAGGTATGTTGGAATTCCCAATGAAGATGTATGACTAGGAGTGACTAAGTTGTGAAACTTGCATGCCTATCTGTAAGTTCCTTCCATCTATTTTTATTTCATTTCCATTTTGGATGCTCTTTCTTTTTCTCTTTTACTTTGCGTATTTGTAATTAAACTACTAAAAATTGATTGATCTCTCATTGTAGAAAAAGTTGATTTAAGAGCCATCAAAGAGAATCTCAGCCAAAAAAGCAATGCAACATCCTTATTTTGATGATCTTGACAAATCTCAATTTTGATTTCAAGCCATTATAACAGAGCATGTGAAGCTTAGCGAGGGAATGCCAAATTACTCAATTGAAGTTAACCTCATAATGAGCACCTATGATGTAGACATTTAAAGAGAATATCGAATATATGAGTGACATTATAAAAGATCTATGAGAATGAAGTTCCTGAGGCATTGTAATAAGATTTACTTACATAATGATAAACTCTCATATCCACAATTGTAATAAGATTTACTTACATAATGAAAAACTCTAAGGCATTATAATAAGATTTTCTTACATAATGCATTGTTGGGGTAGAAATTATCATGTATCCAAACCCTTAGATCCGCAATTTGTCTTAGGACAAACTCACTCCACCAAAACCAAAACCCTTATTTTATGCAATATTTTATCAAACCCTAGGGTGAAACCTCATTTTCCATGCCCTTTTCCATCAAAATCTATAGGGGCGGCAACATAAACCCCATAAAAATTATTCCCTTTCACTTAGAAATTTCTTGTCTGATCCTACAGGATCGCATTGGGCCCCTCTAGAAAAAATCTCTCGGTTTTACTTATCTTGGAGTGGTTTTCCCGTGGCAGTGGATTTTCACTTGATGGAAAAAGTGTCAAAATCAAGCTGTGCAAAGTTGCAAAGTGGTGCAAATTTTGTTTTGCAACTTGTGTGACCAAGCGGACTATTCCAACACGTCCAAATAGGTATGTTTATGCTAGGCATGGTCCTCTTTCGCACCGAAACACGTGGAATCGCTCTAAGCTATGTTCCATCGGATCGACCCCTTAAGGGTCCAAAGTGCAAAATGGCTGCAAACTTCAGTATGCTATTACTCAGATACCGTGATGCTTAGAAACTTGTCATCTAATCTTACAGGATTGCATTGGGCCCCTCTACAAAAACCTCTCTCATTTTTGGCTATCTCAGTGTGGTTTCCCACGGCGGCAGATTTTCACTTGATGGAAAAAGCATCAAATGCAAGCAGTGCAAAGTTGCAAAGTGGTGCAACTTTTATTCTTCAACTTGTGTGACCAAGCAGACTGTTTAAACACGTCCAAATAGGTATTTTTATGCTAGGCATGGTCCTCTTTCGCACTGAAACACGTGGAATCACTCTGAGCTATGTTCCACCAGATTGATCCTTTAAGGGTCCAAAGTGCAAAATGGCTGCAAACTTCAGCATGCTATTACTTGCATACCATGATTCTTAGAAACTTCTCGTCTAATCCTACAGGATTGCGTTGGGCCCCTCTACAAAAACCTCTCTTGATTTTGACTATCTTAGAGTGGTTTTCCCGTGGCAGCGGATTTTCACTTGATGGAAAAAGCATCAAATGCAAGCAGTGCAAAGTTGCAAGGTGGTGCAACTTTCGTTCTACAACTTGTGTGACCAAGAGGACTATTCCAACATGTCTGAATAGGTATTTTTATGCTAGGCATGGTCCTCTTTAACACTGAAACACGTGAAATCGCTCTGAGCTATGTTCCACCCGATTGATCCTTTAAGGGTCCAAAGTGCAAAATGGTTGCAAACTTCTGCATACTATTACTTGGATACTGTGATTCTTAGAAACTTCTCATCTAATCCTATAGGATTGTGTTGGGCCCCTCTAGAAAAACCTCTCTCAATTTTGGCTATCTCAGAGTGGTTTTCCCGTGGCGGCGGATTTTCACTTGATGGAAAAAGCATCAAATGCAAGCAATGCAAAGTTGCAAAGTGGTGCAACTTTCATTCTGCAACTTGTGTGACCAATTGGACTATTCCAATATGTTTGAATAGGTATTTTTATGCTAGGAATGGTCCTCTTTCACACCGAAACATGTGGAATTGCTCCGAGCTATGTTCCACCGGATCGATCCCTTAAAGGTCCAAAGTTCAAAATGGTTTTAAATTTCAGCATGCTATTACTTGGATACCATGACACTTAGAAACTTCTTGTCTAATCCTATAGGATCACATTGGGCCCCTATAGAAAAAAATCTCTCGATTTTGGCTATCTCGGAGTGGTTTTCCCGTGGCGGCGGATTTTCACTTGATGGAAAAAGTGTCAAATTCAAGTTGTGCAAACTTGCAAAGTGGTGCAACTTTCGCTCTGCAACTCGTGTGACCAAACTAACTGCTCCAACGCATCTGAATAAGTATTTTTATGCTAGGAATGGTCTTGTTTTACACTAAAACACGTGGAATCGCTCTGAGCTACATTCCACCAGATCAATCCCTCAAGGGTCCAAAGTGCAAAATGGCTGCAAACTTCAGCATGCTATTACTCGGATACCGTGATGCTTAGAAACTTCTCGTTAGATCCTACAAGATTGCGTTGAGCCCCTCTACAGAAACCTCTCTTGGTTTTGGCTATCTTAGAGTGGTTTTCCCGTGGCGGCAGATTTTCACTTGATGGAAAAAGCATGAAATGCAAGCAGTGCAAAGTTGCAAAGTGGTGCAACTTTCGTTCTGCAACTTGTGTAACCAAGCGGACTATTCCAACAAATCTGAATAAGTATGTTTACATTAGGCATGGTCCTCTTTCACACCAAAACATGTGGAATTGCTCTGAGCTATGTTCCACCGGATCGATCCCTTAAGGTTCCAAAGTGCAAAATGGCTTTAAACTTCAGCATGCTATTACTTGGATACCGTGATGCTTAGAAACTTCTCGTTTAATCCTATAGGATCATGTTGGGACCCTCTACAAAAACCTCTATCATTTTTGGCTATCTTAGAGTGGTTTTCCTATGGCGGTGAATTTTCACTTGATGGAAAAAGCATCAAATGCAAGCAGTGCAAAGTTGCAAAGTGGTACAACTTTCGTTCTGCAACTTGTGTGACCAAGCGGGCTGTTCCAACACATCCGAATAGGTATGTTTACACTATGCATGGTCCTCTTTTGCACCGAAACATGTGGAATCTCTCTAAACTATGTTCCACCAGATCAATCCCTTAGGTTGGAGGAGTCTAAAGTTGCAAATTTGTAAGTTGCTTAAAGCAACAAATTTGAAATGCAACGGTTACTTGTTTTGAAAGTTGGTTTTTAGTTAGTTGAGGGCATGGATAAATTAGAGAAGGGTGTAAAACACTATATAAAGCCTTGAGAGGCTTGAATGGAGGTTTTTGATGAACTTTTTAAGAAGATCTAATAAGAATTATTCACACTGTTCTCTATTTTTTAGATGTTTTATACAAACTTGTTGATCCCATACTTGGTATGACCTCCAGCTTCCTATACGGTCCCAAGGCTGACATGGATTGAAAGAGGGATGAGTTCACAAGAACCCATCTCTCATGATAATGAATGGCCCACTTAGCACTCATTGCATCTAGGTGATGCTCACAGAGGTGAGGCACTAGGCCTTCCCTGGAGGTCACCCATCCCAATACTACTCTAGCTCAATCACTTAACCATGAAGTTTTTTCCCCAAGGTTAAGCCCACTTAGCTTGCAACCCCATTTGTAAAACCTTCAGCAAGTGTTGTGCCTTATGAAACATTCATTATAGAGCCCCTTTAGCTCATCAATTGATAAGTAGGAGGTATTTTCTACAATGTGTCAAATTGTGATATTGCTATTAGGATTCAATTGTGTATTTTTTGAGTATAAAAGAGAATAAGAAGGGAAGATCAGGGTAATCAATTTGCAGACTTAATTTTATTATTGAATTACATTTGTGGAAATCGGGACAAGTAACCTTCTTGTGGACTTAGGGTTGCAAGATTTGATCTATAGCGTGTTCCACCATTTCTTCAGTAGGATCAAGAACACACATAATGAAGGTGTGTTTGCAGTCATGAAAGATTATGGTTCGAACTATCCAGAAGAGTGATGTTTTATCTCAACCAACCATATCTATACTATGGTTTGTTTAGAAACAAGATGGGTTCTCTCTTCATCGACATATACATTATTCCTCGATGTGTTCACACTAGTGTTAGAATACTTGGACTCGCCTTAGACTTGACAAGCCAATTTTTTACTTGGACTCGGGCTCAAAGCCCAGACTCGACAAATACAAAAACCTAAGAAATTCAAATATTTTTAAGGATTTAAAACTTGTTTCATGCACCCTTTAATAAATAAACCTTAAAGACACAATAGCATTATCAAATAGAAATTACTATGATCCCATACACAAACATACATCAATCACATAAGTATAAGCATAAATTTTAGCTTAAGGAAATAACACATTTAGATATATAAATATTGTGATATTGCTATCAGGATTCAATCATGTAGTTTTACAAGTCAAATTCATTGACCCATGATTCATGAGTAGTGGTTCACAATAACCCATCTCTCATGATAATGAATGGTTCATAAGGAGGAAGATAAATCTTCATACATTTCTTCTATCACAAATGAGATAAGTGCTTGGTTTCATGAAGGTCATGAGGCAACCATTAATGGGGAGTGGATACATGAAGAGCCGAAGGAGAATGATAATGGTTTCAAACCTACTATAAAGGATAACTTTTTTCGTTTCAATGATACAAGAGGTTTTTGGTTTGACTACCAAAATGAGCCTATGAAGAATGCATGAGAAACTCCTTTGAACCTTGAGGGTGTTCTTACTCCATCTCAAGGATCATGCATTGAGGATGACATAGATCAATGCTAGGGCTAACCAATTAATAATTATACACATGAATAAGTCAAGCATGTACATGTCAATAAGGGAAGTACAAGTACTCAAAAACACGTAAGCCTCAAAAATTATACACATGAATACATAGTATATAGAAATTAAAACAAAGTATATGCACAAATACAAGGTATACGCATGAAAACATGTAAGCCACAAAGTATACATTCGAACACACGTAAGTCACAAAGTATACACGTAAGTTGTAAAGTATAAACTTGAATACACATAACTCATATCTATTGAACCATCAATTTAGAATGCAAATATGGATACATCGATAAAATATATTTGTATTAACCAAATAGCCATGTAGGCATACATCAATATATGTCGATATAAGTATGAAATATATGTACAAAATAGCCATATAGGCTTACGAGAATGCCATATATGCATACAATGTCAAATATGTCCAATAAAAAATATGTTCAAAATTGCCATGTAGGCATACAACAAAGGGCTCTGGAATCAAAAGTCATTGCTCTCCATGCTTTGGAAATAAACTCTTTCCCTTTCCTTTTCGATCGGATGGAAATAGGTCTGTCACTCATTTTTGATGCACTCGAGGAGTGCTCCTGATCCTCCTCCTAGGGTTTAGTTCATTGTGAAGTTTTAATTGTTACAATAAGAAGTAAAGACATTAATATACAAAAATTAAATTATAAAAAATGATTTATTTGACAAAATAATCACTTACCGCCATCTCATGATCTCTCTCCAAAAGGGAAATATTCTCACGCCCATGCTCAAGCGTGCTCAAGCCCTGTATAAACCATACAAATAGAAATTAAACTACGTGAATCAATAATGGTTTGATTTTTCACTAACTGACATCTATAAGAACAAATGTAAATGTAAATTTACTAATTTTCCTCATACCTCTCCTATCAGAGCCATCGAGGATTGTATAGCAGATGTCACACCAATATCCATTACCCTCGTCACATTTGGAGGTGTATCATCGTGCAACATCTGAAAATAAAACAACAAATTATACAACCTAATCAACGATGTGCATATAAACTACACAAATCTATTAAGTACTTGATTCATTAGCTAAACTCTTTATTATATTAGGGCTGATGCAAGAAGTTGGGTCCACAAAAAGCTCAAAAAGTGGAAGTTTTTTTGTTGTTTTTCACAATTTGTCACACTTGGACTGAAAATTTGAGGCACTTAGACAATGAATTTTAAAAAAAATCAGTATTATGAAATTTTGAATTTTGAATCTAGTTTCTAAATATGTAAATTATTCAAATACCCAGATTGTAGAAATTAAATTTTGATAGAGATCTATAAAAACCACTTTTTAAAAATCCCTATTTTTTTACCATACCATGCACGTGTACGAACACCATTTTTTGACCCAAATAAAATTATTTTGCTAATTCCTTTAGAGGAAAGAGAGCTAACAACATAAAGATTGATGAGGATTTTTTTTTGTAATTTTTTGTTGAATATTTGTTTCTTTATTAAATTTTTATTGGCCTTGATTGTTGTTTTTAAAAATCAACGTGTACAGACAACATAATTTGACCTAAACTAAACATTTTTTGAATTTTCTTTTTTTCATTTTGTAGAGAATTGTCTAAAGATTGATGTCATATAATTTTTTTACAAGAAACTTCACTTAAAAAAAGTCTGATATTTCATGTTTAAGGACTAGTTTGCTTTGAAATTAATTTAAAAATAACAAATATAATCCAATATTAATAAAAATTATGTATTTGGAAACTAGACATTGTGTTCTGTAATGGGTTTTAATTTTATAGATTGATTCAGAAAAAAAGTCCATCAACCATATTGTCAAAGTTGGACATTCTTCTTCAATCTGCCTTAGTTTTTTAGTTGCAGGTCAAAGGCTAAGGCTAGGATTAACAAGCCTTTCCCAAGCCTAAAACCAAGGCTGCAAGTGGGTTGGAGATTCAAATTTTTAATAATGCGAATGTGTTTTTAAAAACATGTACGCATTACAAAACGCATATGCATTCTTTATTTGTTTGATTATTTTTTTAAAAAAATGCTTTTTAGAAATGGGTACCCGTTTTGCTTTTCAAAATGCATACATGTTTTAAAATGGGTACCCATTTCTAAAAAGTATTTTTTTTAAAAATAAATGACTTGTATGCACTGAAAAACGCGTACACGTTTTTTAGTGCATAGGCATTTTTTAGGCTCGGGTACTTGATGCATAACGCATACGCGTTTTTTAATAACGCGTATGCATTTTCTGCGAGATTTTTTTTTTGGCCGAAACTTCCCCTCTTCGTGGACCCAACTTCTTGCTCTTACCCATTACCTCTGTGTAGGTTTGAGTAAATCCACCACCACTGGGAAGTGTTCCATCAAAACCTCCAATATTAGTCTGTTCAATATCCAAAATCGCATATTAAATTACCATTTGTAAAATAATGCTATTAACATGCAATAAATTTATAATTGTTTACTAGTTACATACCCTAGCGATAGGTGTACTGTAGAAATAAGTTGGTGGGGGGCCGGTGTATCCAGTCTCAACATGGTGACCCTACAATTTTATTAAAATCATAAAACATTTTTAGTTAATCTTGCATTTCAAAATCGAAATTTGATAAATAAAATTCAATGAACATGCACTAACTTTTACCTAACTATCAATGCCATATGCCTGATGCCAAATGTCAGCTTCCCTCTCCATCTCCATAGGTGTAGACGGATCCTGCGTACCAGTCTCCTGAGTGTCGGTGGGGTCATATGAACAAGTAGCCCCATAAGATTGACACACATGTGTTTGAAGGCCACCACTCAAAGACTCCCCTGGATGGCACTGTAGAATAGGGATAGTATGATGGATGACACTCTGGGTCAAAGTGTTGATTGCCTACAATGTCCCTATGTCAACACTTTCCTTCACGATGGAAGGCATAACAATGTGCTCACGAGGTGGCCTAGCGAGAGCTCGTCTACCTTTCCCCATAAGATCCGATTGTGCACGAGGTCTATCCTAAGCTGACCCCCCACCCCTCCCCTAGAAATCCCTCATATCAAAATAATTTTGGATATTGTTCAATATGAACTCACTGTATAGTTTCCTAAGGAAATATTGCAGGACCTCACAATTGTTGCACGGTGGGTAATCGAAGACCATGTACCACCTATCATAAAACTAGTCCCTAATCTATTGGTGGTGGCACCAATGTATATGAAACCTCTTCGCATTGAGGGTAAGATTTTTATATGTGCGTGGGTCAGTGAATAATGAGCACAAATCACCTTTTGTAATTTTTAAATCCTTTACATCCTTGTATGATAGTTTATTTGCATAATAATCCCTAGCCGCCTGCCTCCTATCTTGCCATCCTATTAATTGTTTGCTAATTGAATCTACATTTTTTAACATATCTTTTAATGAATTTGTTAGGGTCATTCTTTCTACAGTTGAACCATTTGGATCACTCAACCTATTGATCAAATCCTCAATTTTCTTTTTGTTGTTCTCAATTTCACTCCTTCAATTTTGTTGAGTGCCAGGAGGGGGTTGAGTGATTGGTGGAGGAGGTTGATGTTGTGGTTGATTTTGATCTTGAGGATTTGGTTGGTCCTTCTATTGAGGATTTTGAGGGTTTGTAGGTTGATTTGCATCTCCTAAAAATTCAAACAAATATATATCAAATTCAAAACAAAAACCATAGAATCCTTACCTCTCATAGCTCCTCCTCGTCATGGCACCATTTTTGTGAAGAAATATCAATTGTTGGTGAAGAAATTTGTTGAATTCCTCCTTCTAGAATGCGAGCACGAAATTGTGGGGGTTTTGGCCGCAGGTTGCAAAAAAAATTCAGTCGAAATACAAATGACAGATTTGCATTTATTTTTTTGCTTTTAACAGTCAATAACGCGAGCACATTATAATGCACTCACATTATCGGTTTGTAGTTGCCAAGCCTCAGGCTCGACATAACGAGCCATAACACGAGCGCATTATAACACACTCGCATTATTGATTTACAATTTTTTTTTGGAGGGTGTCCATGGAATTGCTACCCATTTCCATGCACCTACCCTGGTGTTTGTCTCTCTTGTTAATTGAAGTTTCTTTTGATTTTATTTGGGGTGGAGCTTTTGTTTGGGGGATTTTTATCATGGCTAGTAAGTGGATAGGCTCTCCATGGGATCCTCTATGTAAAGGGGGAGTATCCAACCATGGGTTGAAGAAAATATTCAACTATGCCAGTCCAACTATGTTGAATGTGGTCGAAAACATTTTGGGATCAGAGGGGATTGTAGGCAATAGCTCTCTTCGTACATGGGCATCACTACTTGCAGATTTTAGGGAGAAATTAGCAAAGGTAACATGTGTGGTGGACATTTGAGATTCTTTAGAAGCATTACTATTGCTCCCTGAAGGTGATATGGTTGATGCGCAAGACCCAATTGGGATTGAATCTAGACTCGTTGGAACCATTGTCTACTGATAGATATGGTCGATGCACTAGACCCAATGGGGATTGAGTCTAGCAATCTACCAGAGAATTCAAAGTACAAATATTTTCAAACTATGTGTTTGGAGCTTCAAGATGTTTTTGGAAGTTAACAATCTTGCTAAAAAATTTCAAGACCTACAAATTTGGTAAAGAGCTTGTTTCTCACCAATAAGGCTTGCTGGAAGTTTCAAGTGGATAGACACTTCCAAAACTTGAAGGAGGAGTTCTAATCCATTCAATGAAGAGGTGTGAAATCATCAAAGGAATTGAGTAGGAGGGGCTTAACACAAATGTTGATTTGGAATTTGCAAAAGAAAAATTACTAGTTGTATATTGTTCTAGAGTTTTCAATAGGGCTTATGATCATCAGAATACTACATCTAGCAGTTCTAGAGTAACATGTTTAGGATTTTCTCAACTCCCATGATATTTATCCTTGTTGTGTGTGTCTTCTTGGTTGTGTTGTTTTTCTTGTTGATGTTCTTGTTCACCTACTTCTCTCTCTAGAATTTTTTATTATAAACTGATGTACTCTTGAGTCCCATTGTCCTGCTTTTGGACATCTAAGACATTAATAAAATTAATTTCTTTCTTTCCTATTGGGAGCTCTTTTTTTAAGATTTTTTTCTCTATTTTGTATTCCTTTTGTTATCATTTTTAGGGTGGGGTCCCATAATAGATCCCCACATCTTAATCCAAAAATAATAATAGATATATCAACAACCTAATAAAGTAGATAGCTAATATTTAAACAAGAATCATATCAGAATATGATGTTATAGCTCATTTTTATTCAAAACATGTTCTCCTTCAAAGATATGCTTGTAAGAAAAGGCTCTTCTTGACACTTATCACCAAAACAATTTGCTCACTACAAATAATCAAGTACAACATGATGAAAATGCCATCCAAGAATTTAATATTATGTTTGAAATAAACTTAAAACCTCCAACACTAAAATATAACAAATTAGTTGTTAAGGCGAATCGTACCAATATGACTCAGATTGGAAGGAGAAAAAATAAAGGGTGTGGATGAGGTTAGAATTTTCATATTATGTAAGAATCAAGATGTATGGAATAATAATTTTAAGAAAGGACAATCCTGGAGGGGCCCATTTTATTTCTAAATGATAACAGAGTGCCATTTGTTGGGGATAATGAAAGCATTCTTGTAGCTACAAATATCAACACCTATCAAACATCATAGTTCCAAAATTTACCTTTGAGATGCCCCAAAATTTACCTGATATCTGCCCTTAGAATGCCATGACTAGTTGCTAGTTGAAAGGATATTTTAATTCAAATTGAAATTATTCAAATTTTCAGAATGACAATCTCCACGTGAAATCACTCACGGAATTATCGCTTTTTATTATCTATTTTTAGATCTAGAAGGCTTTTTTCCTTAGGTTAATTGAAGCAAATTTCTATGTTCCACCAAGGGTAGAAATAAAATAATAAAATAGTTGCTCAATGATCCTCCTTTACCTTGTTTGGCCTCGCTTAAATAAAACTTTCTTCCAAAAGACGTACCTTTTCAAATGCCCCAATATTATATTAAAAAAAAACTTTAATTATAATTTCATTTTATAATAAATTACTTTACGCTTTCGTAAGGGTGCAAACCGTAGGCATATGACCGAAGTCCGTAACCTTTCTAGCATCCTTTATATTATATATTAATCACAAATTTTGTTATCTAATTAGTAACAAGATTCAAACTTCTTACAATAATTCACAAAGTTTTCTCATAACAATTGTTGAGGTTGTTGTTCCAATTGTTGATATGAGGTTCTTCATGCTCTTGATATAACAATACCATTATACCATTTCTAGCACCTCTTCTAATTGTTGGTGTGCTTGATTTACATTTGAAGAGGGGACTACAAACTACATCTACACTTAAGAAATCTTAAAAACAAATATAAATGTGAATCTTGAGGTCAGCTATTATTCCAATTTGTTAATTAGTTTTGTTGTAGAATAATGTCCTTAATTATTTTGGCCTAGTCGTAAGCTACATAGTCACATAGAGGAGCAACCAAAGCTAATCATCTTGTGACTATACACCTTATAAGGTCTTCTAGTTTTTGTGGATGCTGGCCAAACCACAAATTACAAATAGTTGTCTAGAGTGTGATTTGGATGATAGTGGGCTATTTTACTTGTTTTAATCTTAGTGTGTGTAGCTTTATTTATCCATTTTTTGCCTTTGCACAAATTCTATGACACCCTATGAGATTATGAGCTTATACATTTCTGATATTAATAATTTGAATACAATTCAACTTAATAGAAAAGAAGGTACCTATAAAGATATGAATATCATAACAATTTCTCTTTGTATTGAGAGGAATTGAAAAATCAGTGCTTATCAACCAAATAATGAGTAGACAAGTATATTCTCCTTCCTTTTTCTGCCCTCCCTTCTCTTAAGATCCAAGTGGCCATAACACTCTGCTAGATATACTAACATTTGACTACTTAGATTCTTCAAAAAAATCTATTTCTTAAAAAAAAAAAAAAAAATTGACAAAATTATGTAACTAATAATATGATACAATGATTTCTTGTATAAATCAAAATTCATGTTTATATTTAAAACGTGTATATATTTATATTATTATATAACAAATTGTATAATGTTAAAATAGATTTACTTTTTTCCTTTACTTTCCTATCGATGTACCCCTTGAACCTCCTATAAATGGGAGTGCTAGTCTTAACTCATAATGGATGCTACGTAGAGTATAAAGCATTCATTTTAATAATATGAATTAAATACATCTTAAGTTACATTTGGTATGGAGCTTAGCATCCACCGCCAATTTATACTCAATGCCATGAAAATGATTTCGATGAGGGTACTCCCATGTGGTTCTGAGCTGCCCTACAACTAAGCTTTTCGTTATTTATATGGAAGGAGATCAATAACTTCTGCGTTGGAAATCGGAATCAACGCACCATCCACGCACAAATAGCTCGTTGACCCTCATCATGTGAGGCGATTTGAATGTTCAGAACGTGCATTGTTTTCAACAGTACCATTTTAGTTATGTTTTATTGAATATTGTTAGTGGAAATCAATGCAAGTTCTGCACGCTGTAAAGCCACGGCCCACATATTCCTAGAGCCCACATAACACTCTCATGCAAACCACCCAGCTTGAATGATCAGTACGTATGCATTAAGCTTTAAAATATAGATATTTCCAAATACGCCTGAGGATTAAAGTCTGCTCCGAGGAATCGAATACGCCTGTTTCGTTGTGAATTGAATAGATTGGTTTGTGTGGGTTTCCTCGCTTTGTAATATATTATTAATTTACTGATGCCACTGTCATAAGAGATCTGGAAATAACGGCTCTGCATTTATTAGTTCCCCCCTTCCTCAGGTCTCTATGGTTCATCTTCAACTATTAACCTACTTTGAAATTCGTCTCTAATCTCTTTTCTCAATGCAGTGACACGATCATATTAATATATGTTTACAGTTGTCAAGGTGGGATCTTGTAAAGTCAAGCTACGCAATTTTTGTAAGCTACTAATCTTCCATTCATGATCTCACAAAGTCACCACTCCATCCTAAATTTCAGAACTTCCCAAGCCACTAGCTAGTCTCTCTGTACTTCTCAAGTTTCTTATCAATGGCAGGTGTAATGGAATGTCCTCAACGATTGCTTTCAGTCATATTGACTGTGGTGGTAATAGTAGCAGGAGTTGCAAATTATGGTGGTGTGGCTGCTCAATCTTCAGGGTGTACGAGTTCTCTGCAAACAATGCTTCCCTGTACGGGATATGTCAAAAGTAATGTTTCCACCTCACCTCCATCACAGGGCTGCTGCATTGCGTTATCTTCTGTAATGCAGAGCAACGCAGTATGCTTGTGTCAGCTGTTCACCGCCAACAATTCGCTGGGCATTCCCATTAATCAAGCAAACGCTCTGGCTCTGCCAGGCGCTTGCAATGATACCACAACAATCCCTCAATGCAATGGTAAATAATCTTTTATGTTTCTTGGAAGAAATGATCTAATTCAATCTTAAGGAAGAAGCTGTAAATGTTATTGTTGTTGTTTTTGTTTGTCAATAGTTGCAGGGGCTCCAGCTTCTTCTCCATCTACAGGGGTTCCAACTACTTCTCCACCTACAGGTATGCATACAGTTTTGAGCTCAGCTTAAACAAATGCTGCAACACATTTTAAGTTTTGTTTTGTTTAATTACATTAACAGATTCTAACGAAGAAATTGATATGATTTCAAATGAATCACGTAGACAAATCAAAACTAAAAACATGCTCTATATTAGTAAATAAATAACATTGTGTATTGTTTTTTAAACCCATATGCATATACATTTCATAACAGAAAGAGTAATGTAATTTGGTGGCTGCTCTTACAGATTCCACTGCACCAACAGAAGAAGAAATTGCTCCTTCCTCTTTCCCTGCATTGTCTCCCTCATCTCATTCGCCATTACTTTCTCCCACACCTTCTGCAAGAGGTATTTCACCAACAGCCAGCAAGAAGCCCGCATCACCACCATTACGTTCTCCGGTAACTTCAGTACGAGGTATTTCCCCAGCAGCCAGCGAGAAGCGAACATCTGAGGCAGGAGTCCTTTCCACACCATCCACGATTATCAGCGCTTTGGCAGTAGCAATGGCAGTGAGCAGTATTTTGTGAACATCTTTCTTCTATATCTGTGTTGGATATTCTAACATGGACGTGAGTGCATTGTCCAGTGCAAGGAAGTCTTTCAGCGGCTTCCTCCTATGGAGAGTTGTCTAAGTAGAATTTTTAGTGATGTTTAAGGTGTTTTGTAACCATTCTTTCTACCTTTATAATTACTTGGAGTATTTTCTGATCTTTTGTGTCTGTGTAGTTACTGTGAAAGGGGCATCATACTTTCATTATAAATACTATAGATGTAAAGCATGTCGTAGAACTGCAAATTATTATAGAGGTTATTCTTTTAGATTACTTTTAATTCAATAAGTATATAATTATTGTAGAAAAGTCGATCTTGGTTTTAAAAAGGAAACAACCATTCATATGTCATAACAACAAGGGAAAAGTTAAGTTATAAGAGCTATAAATTTATAGTCAAAAGAGGTTTCCTTTTTATCAAGGCAACCTTAACCTCTACTAGATAGGGTCTTTTCATATCACTTGGTTCCCATCGAGTGAGATTATTTTCCTCATTCTCCCATTGCTAATCAAAAAGATCCATTGTAACTTGATTATCATCACTTTTAATATTGTGGTAGTAACAAAAAATAGTCAAATTCAACTAAGGATATTTTTCTTCTCCTTAGGGTAGAGCCCACCCATGTTGGTGAGAAGATGTTATGGAGAGATTTCTAGCATGGAGGGGAGACCAAGCAATCAGACTTGTGTAGGGAGGAGACAAAGGGGCACCCTCAATAGCACTAGGAATAGAGTTTGGATGAACCAAAGTAACCATACCTTTAGAATCATTAGGATGATGAGTAACATTAGAGGTACACATTGCCACATACATGAAGCATTACTTAGTAATCAGACAAAGTTTGTAAATGTGCCACCTCTAGGACTATTTATTAGCTTGAAGTTGATTTTTTACTAACGCGTTTGAAATCACCAATGACTTAGTGTAAAAAAAATATATCAATACAATTTAGGTTAAAAATAATTGAATTTATTTTTTTCGCAATTGAGAAATATAATTTCCTATCTAAAAGCATGTCAAAGCTTAAATGAATTTAGTAGAGAAATGATCCACATACCCTAATAGAACATTATACAAAGTACAAGGATTTAGGTTGAGTGGTTTGAAAATTTGTATCCAAAATCACACAACTCATTCATGGGAATGATATCAAAATAGATGTTTAATAATCTCAAAGTGACCACAAAAAGGACATCTAGGGTTCAAAACACCTAGAAGTATAAAGTTTTTGCCTATGGGTATGTCTTGGTACAACAAACACTAAAAAAATTAGTTAACTTGGGCTCCAAAGCCACTTTCCAAATAGTTTAAAATTACATACTCCAAATAAAGGAAGAAATTTCAAGACCCCATCATGAATTCAACTATTGGATCCTAGGTGAATGTGGGGAGAGAAAATTATAATCTTTTTAAGGAGTATATTCACAAAAATGGGTATCAAAGTACCATTTTAAATTTTTCCACTTTTTTTTTAGTTGATCAAATAGAGACTTCATAATGATTTTAAAAGGACACATCAATAATTGCATCAAAATAAAATTTATTTATATTGTTCAAGTTAAATTATATCATCACTTATGGCTAAGAAAACCAAGTGGAGGAAAGGCTAAAATAAAAATCCTAAATGAATATTATGTGAGTAATCTACAAATCCCTTTTTGTGCCTTCCTAGATGATAATAATATTATCAAATATAAGCCTACTCTTGATTAAACCTAGTTTAGTTAGAGTAGACCACAATGAGAAGAAAGTGGTATATCAAAAAGGCTTAGGATTTAAGAATAATAGTTTAAGAAATATTGAGAAGAGTAATGGGTCTCCAATTGTGAATTAACTCTAGATCCCCAACATTGGGTATAAATTTAATGGTTTATTTGTTTATCATATTTCCTAAAAGGAATTGATATGATATTCCTTTAGATAAATATAATATAAGTGAGGTCCAATAAAATATCAATTTTTTCAAATATAAAATTCATAATACAATTCATCATATTCTAAGAGCTTTATCATTTTCCAAGCTAGCTATAGTTGTACTAAGAACTTCCTGCATAAGGAATTTGTCATAATTCACAGTCTAGAATATCAAGTTGCAAGGAATCATATCCAAGAACTACTATGGGACCTCAACACAAGTCTAAGAGGGTTCTTAAGATTTGATAGCATTTTCATAATGTTAACCGCATGTGTGAACAATGTTAGGCACTTTTATATATTAAGGTGAGTATCCACTTCCTTGTTGACCTTGAGTTTTTATTAAAAGACATATAAATATTATTTAGAATCTCTATCGCCAATATTCAACTAATTAAATGATTTTTTTTGGTTTATTATCCTGGAGAACCATACGAATGAATAATCTACATTTGGTTGTTGAGTTTGTCCATCTAGAGTTGTAGAGGTTTATGGAAGGGCATCATTTTGCTAAGAAAACATATGATTAAGATTTAATTAAGTTGTCACATAATACTTATGTTACACCAAATGTATGGTATCTAGTAGTCATAGATCTACATGAAGAAATTCATGCATGTAGTAGAGCGAACCTATTGACTAATCCATGTAACTAGTCTTATCTTTCATACATTGTAATTGATTCTAGACATATCAAATACATGAGCAAGATTGGGCTCATGCATGAGAAGTGATGTGTTTAAGAATAATTTCACTTTTAAATTTATTCCATTTAATCTATAAGAGGATTGAAGAGCTATTACAATGAAAAATATCTAGAAAAGGCTTGACTTGAGGAATAAAATGATTAACAAAAGAAAAGTATCATTGTCTTGATATAATGGCACAATCAAGTCATTTGATCATCTATTAAGCCCACTATGTAATTTGGACCACATAAATCATCACTTATTTTATTTATTTCCTAAATATATCTCACCTCATTCACATGAATTAAATATTTTATTTAATTCTATTTAAATTATTTTATCTCCTAAATTTAGTGAACTAACTAAAAAGTGACCTCACTTCACTCTCACTTAACTCAACATCTTAGCATCTCATCTTTATAAATATCACTTGTAATTTCATCATGATCTCTCAACCAACCTCATCCATTGATCTTTCCAATCATCCTATACCATTGATCAGGTATCTATGAAAGCTATAAAACAGACATCATTTAGCCATTCAATCTCCTCCACGAATCTTGATCTCTCTTGGAATTTGAAGAAATAAAGCCATCTTTGCATCCATTTTCTATAAAGGTTATTTTAAGCTAAAGAGCAATCCACATACCATTATTTACAACATTATCATCACATACAATGGAGTAAGGTTAAGCACTTTTGTGGAGGTAAAATAGTTTAATTTGATTTACTTTTTTTGTTTTGTGTGCACACACTCTCATTGATGCAGTCATTTATTATTGAATTGGCTTTCATTGATACTCATATTTTTAGATTCGATAATATGATAGGCTTCACAACCACCATTAAGGTTATGAAGATAAATTAATTATGCATATGTCGAAGCATGCCTCATGGTCACTAAATATCCATTTCATCTATAAGTGGTACTATTTATCAAATCACATATCAACCATATTAAATTTACCACTAAACATGATCTACTAATCACCTTGAGCAAGCCATCTAAAATATATAACTAGAGATGGGTTCTATAAACAATATCATTTGAGGCATATATATTAGAAAAAAAAAATGACTTCATTATCTAGGTTGAAATGGACCCACATAGACCTATTTGAAAATTTGTAGCCATGTGCAATATAGTGAGGCCAACACTTGGCGGACATAAAATGTTATTTTTCTTCCTTGACCTTATTCATGATTGCTACCAAAAATATATAACTAGAGATATCACATGATAGGAAATTGAAAGCCAAAAATAAATTATCTTGATGTCTTGAAGATAACTAATATGAATTCTTGGAGAAAATATTTATCAAAACTCCTACACATCATTTTTTTTATGTTGATCCACTAGAACCCTAAAATTTTATGAATAAAAAAATTCATAAAGCACAAGGATATTAGTACATATCCTTCCAACATCAAGTAGTTATTATTCAATAACCTAAATTATACTTTTATGGATAGAAATCTTTGAGTTGTAACATTTCTAGGAATTTTCTCATATTCCATTAAAAGAGGAGTATTGTAGAATCATAGGTATGATTCTCTAGTGAAGAAGGGTATAGAAAAATAGTTCCAACACTTATTCCTATAAGAATAAAACACTCATATGTAGAAACATTCTAGACAAATAAACTTTAATAACCTCCTTGGAGGGATCTTAGGAATAATTTGATAGTTATATTTCCACCTATTTGGCTTTGTTATTTTTAGATGGGTAGGAGGTAGGAATATATGTCATGTTTATAGGTAGCACCAATTTAGCCTATGAACCTCCTCCATTGTTGAAACTATCATGATTTCATATATTATGTCATTTTCGGGCACCTTTTTGGTTATTCCTATAGAAAATAATTCCATAGCTTAGATGCTACTTTGAATCTGTGATATACTAGATGACAATCTATGATTTTATGGTTAAAGGAATAATAATAGAAATAGATGTTGGGTGGATTAATATATGAAACCATTTGAACATGGTGCATATCAATCAAATCTTTGAGGTGATAGGAAAAGAAAAATCCAAGTAGACCTATTATTGAAGATGATATAAGTAAAATTTATGTGATCATTTAATGTAAACCACCCTCCCAAGAGAGGTAGGAATGTGTTCAAGGATTGGCCATCATGGTAGAGTTACACACAAGAATTCATCAAAACAACACTTTAAGGATTTACTATTTAAAGATCATAAAATCTATAGTTCAAGTAGAAAAACAAGTCAAGATATATGGGCATAACATGGGCCATGCCTAAGTAATATTTAAATACAAAAAAAAAAAATCAAAGTAAAAAATAAAGTAGGGAGTTGTGGGCAAAAGAGGGACCATTCCTAATCTACATGACTAGCTTCCATAAATTAGAGGATGAAAAATCCTTAGTTAAGTTCTAGACTATGTAGATACCTTAACCTAATAAGGAGTTTGCATAGAGTTGACCTATCCTTTGGTATTATTTTAGACAAGATTATACCAAAAAAACATCTTGCAATCATAAAATACTCTAACCATTTATATCTATTATCAAAATAAGAAAAATGGGAAGGAAAACATCAAGTAGAACTCTTACCTTGAGAAAAACCAAGTTTATAAACAAATCATGAGTTTTTGTTGGTGGTGTCATTGTGTACAGATCATTATCCAACCACTTCAACATAAATTTATGAATTAAATTGTTTTGATGGCATATTAAAAATATCTAAATCACCCAAAAGGTGAAAATACAAAAAACACTTCCACAATTAAAGTAAGATATGAAAATCATACAATAAATCTAAAAAAAGTATGAAACTAAGGGATCAATTAAGGGATATAACAAGTCTCTCTCTCTACTTTTCTCATGATATTTTAATCTAGAAACAAAGGAAAAGAGATTAGGAAATTTTTACATGTAATATTTTTTATTGTGTAGTGGGATAGACTTAGAAAATATGATTATAAATATTATTCACATTTATAAACAACCCATGAGTCATAATTTCAAGGAACTAATACTTACATGGAATTTTTATAAATAAGAAATATTTACACTTAAAGTATATAATAAATACATAAAACCTTTACATAAATATTTTAAGATAATTTAGTCAACCATCATTAATATCAAATATTCTATGAAAAAGACTTAGAATGAAAAGTATATTTATTGAATACACTAGATACTGAGAGGGGGGTGAATTAGTATCTACAAAAACTTAAACCCCCTTGGAACTTGAAATTTATAGCACAATACTAACTTCTTAACCCAATCAAAAACCCTTAAATAGATTTGCAGCAAAGAATGATATACCAGTTTAAACAGGTCTTTAACAAATTTTAGCAATCTTTGACAATGAAAGATATAGAAATTATATCCTTAACTAGATCAAAAGAAATGAAAATGAAGCAAGAAACAAACATCCACAAGATGACACCAGATTTAAGTGGAAAACCCAATGAGGGAAAAACCATGTGGTGAGAGAACTCGCAATATAAAGGCTCGCTACCAAAAAGGACTTGCAAACTAAGGTACATTGTACCTTAGAGCAAGATACAAAATGACTTGCAGAGATGGAGAAAATAAAACTCCAAAGGCAAGATATAATTTAGGATCTAATGAGATTCATTATCTTGGAGTAGGATACAAAATGTTTATAAAGAATTACAATATTTGTCAACAATTCACTTTGTTGATTGAGGCATTCAAGCACATCTGATATTTCTTCTTCACACTTTATCATTGTTTGTAATGGATATTCAACACATTCCACATGCACACACATTCACACTTGTTTATACTTACATACATTTGCAACCGAAATGATCTTACATTTATATCCATCACAATACTTCACAACTTCAAATAGGTGAGCCAGGAAAGAATACAAACAATGATTTCACCAAGTTGGCCACAACAACCTATTGTAGTCATATCCCAAGGATAGAGATGACCAAAAACAATCATATTGCATCTTCCAATCTGATCCAAAATAATTCACATGCTAGCGCACATCCACCCAAGTTGAAAATAGGGAAATGTGTAGATGAAATGTGAAACACATAACCAGTTGGCCCAAAAAAAATATTCCAATTGAATTAACACAATGCGGTCCCCAGCAAGATAGGTAAAGACCTAGATCCATTGAATAACACATCTTCAAATGCTATCCAAGACCTCCAAGCACATGGTGCAAGCAAAGGAACAAGCCATGTTGGCTAGATATCCACAAATAACTCAGAAGACCAACTCAAGACATAATGCAACACGAAAGAGATTAACCAACAATGTGCAGATCACATGGGGATATTCCAAGAATATCCAACAACACTTCTATAGACACTTCTTCCATATTTTTAGGCTAACAATAGCCATCGTGGATCAAACACGAATATAATACTTCACCATAGAGGCAAAAGACGTATAATCATGAGATATATTCACATAACAACTTGTGGACCACTTCCACACATGAAATTGGAACTAATACACTACACTGATATTGAGAGCACGTCCACCAAGCTGTAGGAGAAAATATATCAATGTGAAGAAATGAGGAGCATTTTATGGACCAATTGAGACAACCAACAACACTACCAACCTTCTGCAACTTAGAAAAATCTCCTCGATAATACTGGTGACCTAAAAAGATAGGAGTACAACATCCACAAAACACTAACATTGACTCCCAAACTACAAGATCATATCTTCAACAATGGAGGAATGCGAAGAATTCTCCCAAACAACCTTCAACATAACTTCCTAAAATAGAAATTCTCAATCAACTTGTGGAGGCCAAAACTTACTTTTAGCAACATATGCTTCATCAAGAACAAAAAGAGAGAACATGGAACATACTGTAGACCATCAAAAACATCTCTCCACCATTAGCAACACTTCTAATCCTCATCTTAATATATCATTATGAAACCAATTCTATTGACAACAACAATACTCAGTTGCACTTCTTTTATTTCAAACAAGGCACTATATCCAACCATGAAATTTAGAAACACCACCATACATCATTGTTAGCCAAACTAAATGTTGTCAAAAATGAAAACCAATGCCAAGGAATAATCACTAAACCAATCTCACCAAGTGTAGAATCAAAGACACCAAATTCCAACAACCTTCCTTACTTACCAAGTGGTGACAAAAATGACAAGCACAACAATTCACCAAGTACTACCAACAATCTCATAAACATATATAACAATCTCACCAAGTGTTGACATCAATGACAACCACTACCAACAATGTTTAGATATAAAGCTTGGAATTTAAAATAATACTTGTCTAAGTGCTTAGCTCTAGGCTCAACATAGAATATGACTTTACCAAATTTTCTAATTTGATTTTTCATTATCATATAGAATTAGTGTTTTGTATATAAATTCATGAAGTATGTCAAAAAAAATAAAAATTCTATGGGGGTCATTTTTATGATTTTGAAATTAAACCCAAAATTATACATTTAAATTAGATACACGAATTTGATCTCTACATATAGATCTAATCCTTGCTAAATTTTATAATTTTATATTCAATTCACCTTAAAAAAATTAGTAAAATCTTCACATAAAAATTTATTTTTTTGGGAGTTTATATATAATGAGAATAATTAATCCTTTGTATTAAATCCCTATAACAATGTCAAGTCATGAATTTTTAATAAGATCAAGGATAGTTAGAAATAATTAATTATAACCCAAGATATTGGTGTGGTGCTAATATCACTAGATGGTTATTTAAGTTCATGTTCCCAGTAGAGGTTCTAAATTCATTAAATTTTGTTCTGTAATAAAACACTCTATCATGTAGTTTTCATTATTTTATATTTCAAGTCAACTCATAATTGTCAATTGTAGGGAAAATAACTAGGCCCAATTTCAAATATTTATTATGCATAAGGGATTATTGTTGTGCTTGTGAAAGTGATTCCTTAATTACATGAATATGGATCTAGCATAGGATAGAAAATGGACAAAGTGAGGACAAAGTATAAATCTTGAAAGTGAGTGAATATGGGAACAAAATCCAAGATCAAGTTATTTTCCAATTTCAACATGAAAATCATCATTTTCATATAATAATTATTATATTACAGCTAAATGGGTCAAAGAGAGTCAAAAAAATGAGGGAAAAGTGTAAAGTATGCAATTTTCAACATACTATTTTTGCCCATTGTGCCTTCTAAATAAACTACCATGAGAATGCATGTCAAAGTAAAACATTTCAAATCAACATGAAAGTAAAATATTTAGTCATAAAAAAAAATGAAAATATAATATTTAGTCATAAAAAAAATGCAAATATAAAATTCAATACCGTTTTAACATATTTTCCCTTATGATGAATATCCCACTTGAAAAAAATTGTAAACACATACAAAATATTTTAAGAAGAATAAATGTAACTACTAACTATCTATATAAAATTTGTTGGGAGAGAACTTATGTAGGTTTCTCCATATTTTGAAGAAAAATTATCAACTGAGGGTGAAAGGTTGCCTTCGTAAAATAGGAATGCAATATTTTACATATAGTAGGTGATCCATCTCATCAAAATGTATGGGTAACTAGCCACTACATCATCCTAGTTTATAGGGGAAAAAACTAGACACATAGCTCAATTAAAAGTGAAACCAAGGAAGCATTATCACCAATAGTAGAAACCACCACATAATATTGGCAAGGGAGAGAGACAGGTCCACTAAAACTATGTGTCATCAAGTAGTGCATAAAGGAGAATAAAGAACATTTGAATGTGCACAAGAAAGTACCTGCAACTGAAAAGGGTGTGCAAACTAAGGCACACATGCATGAGGCAAGATTCAATAGGATTTTACTTTTTTTGGAAGAGACACTCACTTGATAAAGGTGTGATGGAAAAAAAAAGGCACTACACAACCCACCCATGGAACTGTATAATTTATATGTGAGTACAAATAAGACAATATAAGATATGAGAAATCCCCAAAATGCATACACTAGAGTGGCACTTTATCTTAGTTTGTTTACAAAAGAGAAAGTGCATTTAAAAGATGTTTACAATGTTCAAATAGGAAAAAATATTAGAAATACATGTAAATTGGCCAGATAAAGTCATCCACAAAAACATATAAGATACACTATAAGATATGAGAAATCCCCAAAAGGCATACACTAGAGTGGCACTTTATCTTAGTGTGTTTACAAAAGAGAAAGTGCATTTAAAAGATGTCTACAATGTTCGAATAGGAAAAAATATTAGAAATACATGTAAATTGGCCAAATAAAGTTTCCAGAAGCTAAAACATTTAAGTAATTTACCAAAATGTGAAAACACAAAAAATGAATAAAAGGTACTTGGGAAAAATCTGAAAAAAGTGAATAGATAATTGTGAACAGCCCTAAACAACCTCCAATGCTTGTTCATTTACAAAAATGGAGTTTGTATGTCCAAGTTATAACCTTGGAAGTGCAAACAAGGTGAACTGACTTTAACATCCTATAGAAACCTCCAAGAGTAGAATCTGAAAAATAAGATACACCACTAGATAGGACTTAGGATCAACTTTCCAATGGTATCTTGTTTGAAAAAAATAGACTTTGTATGCCAAAGTTATAGCTGATTTACCAAAATTTTCCTAATTTTCCTTATAAGGCAAGTTGGGGCCAAAAATGGGGCCCCTTGCTGCATAGGCAACCACTCGTAGGGGCTAGTGCTAAGCAAAGTGGAGGCGAGGGTGTTGGTTGCTTTGTTAGCTTGGGAAAGGCAATGGTGGCTAGTGTTTTAAGCATTGGTTTCTAGTTGTGGGTTGAGCACAAGGGTTAATCCCCTTAAAGAACTTGAAGCTATATACAACACTACACTAAATAAAGTGCTTAATATAGAAAAAATAAAACACATCTATATGATATAGCCTGCATAGGGGCCAATACAACCCTTGTGTAAAAAATATTTTTTTCCTCAAAAACTCTTGACAATAAATATGGTCAAATTTATTGTCAAAATTCATCTATTCAACTTCCTAAATGCAATGGTGAGGCTTATTTTTCACCAGCATGCACCAAAAAAATGTCCAAATCCAAAGCCTACAAAAATATGAAGATTCTAGATTTGATGCTTTTATAACCCTAGTTGAAGAGAACCCTCAAAAATGGAGAAGGGGTTTGTTGAATCAACACTCTGATAGCATAATGAAATTATGAAACACAAACATAAGCAAGATAAAATAGCAATAAAGATCATCTTCAATGAATGAGATCTACAAGAAAATATATTTTGTTATTCCTCAAAAAGAAAAATTAGAGAATAAATGAATACAATGAAGGAAAATGCCTATAAAAGTAAGCTCTATATGAGAATTAGATTAGATCATGAAAAGTTTCCTCATCCTATATAATGAGACAAAATGATATAATAATAGCTCAATCTAATAAAAGAAAAAATTATCGCTTCTAAGTTTAGCTTAGGTGGATAAAGTGAAATAGGCCTAATAATCAGTAAAATGATTAATTAATTAATAGGTAATTTCTAATTGTACTCTACCACATAATTAAGTGGAGAAATAACCATGTACTTGTACCCACTCAATGCACACATCAAGTGTACCCACTCAATATGTAATAGTTGAAGAACATGAAAATCATCCAATGGGGTTCAAGATCATATAAACCATATAATCATGATACATATACTAATATCTATGAACTAAATTATTATGATAAAGTGGGCATATAAAGCATAACACATGCATCATAAGAAATAAAATATAAATGAAAATACATCAATTCCTCACAAGTAACTTGGAACGCTACCATACATGCATCTCAATGCAACACAATCACAACCAAGATTATCGATGAAAATGGTGAAGTTGAAGTACCAATAATAACTCAAAGCCACAAGCACGATGTATGCATCCCTTGATATATAGTCAAAAAATAATGCCAAAACCAAGACATATAAAATAAAAAATGGGTGGATGCTACACATTTGATCAACTAAAGGGAATCTATAATGAATTGTTCATAAGAATTTGATCAAGTGTGGAAACTCCATAGTTAAGCATGCTTGATTCAAAGCAATACCAAGATGGATGGCCTCTTAATATTTCCCTATGTTTCACCCTTGTGAGCATAACCTAGATGCAATGAGTGCTAAGTGGACCACTCATGATCATGAAATATGGGTTCATGTGAACCACTATGTAAGGTTCCAAACACTAGACTATCTCATGAAAATAAATAGTAACTCATTTTAACATAAATATAGAAATGAAATGAAACATATTCAACATATATAAATTGCATATTACATCTCACAAGTAAAAGTGTCTTTAAATAATGAATATTAAGTACTAAAAATAAATTACATCATCACATGAAGTACTATCTAGTCAAGTATTATAGAGTACAAGATATAATTTATGCAAGAATGTGACTCAAGCTCTCATGCCCATCTAGTCATAACAATACAAGTGAAGATATAAAAGAAACATAATCACTATAGTCTCCATTCGCCACTAACCCCAAAAGTCATCCATAAAATAAGAGACAAGAACATGGCTCGAGCACTTTTCAAACCAACCATGAAGCTTATGCTTCCCTGGAATTCTTCCTAACATGAAGAATACCTGACCCTGCATGAGAAGCCTAGCAACCTAGAAATGGATAGAAGTATGGAATCCAATGCAACCTAATTATATATATACATGAAATTCACATATGAACATGTTATTCCCTACTATCAGGATATGGCAGAGAGAATAAAATAGCATCCATCTATTTCAATGGTACACATAGCTTTGGCCAAAGCAATTAAATCGTAAACAATAGGTAGATTTGGAAAATAAAATCTACTACCCTAGATTATTGACAAGCAACTTGATCTCTAACTCATGATGTTTCTCAATTTCATACAATATTTATGGAATAGCACAGTGGTTTTATAACAGCAACAAATAATTTATATATATGGTTATAGTCACGAACTATTCATTAATTTGAGTATAATATTTAACTCATACCATATAAATATGTATATATATTAAAATTGATATGCATAGCTATTATTTTTGCATTATATGTAACAATCAATGCACAGGTTCTTATTACAACCATCGATATTTTTGACAACATGGTTGATTATATGGTTTCAATTGCTACATGTGAATTGCTATGATGGTATTTACACATATATATTATAACTAAATATCTTAATAAATTTACTATGTAGGTCCATGCATAACAAAGGTTTACCATCATAAATTATCACCCTTGAAAATTTCACTCTATGTTTTGCCCCCCTAAATTATTGAGCCTAATTAAGTACCTAACTTCTTAAATTATGTATTTTGGGGCCTATTTGTACCATTTTTTTGAGAAATTACAAGCATCAAGAACAAATGCATCTAATTGATATTTTACCCCCAGCACTTAATAGCCTGGAAAATAGGGCCAAGAGCCATATGCCCTAGGGCATATGGGTCAAGCCCTATTTTTCTAGGGACCAATTTTAAATATGATAGTGTCGACATTTTAACATTCAAAATTCAAGTTACAAATGTCAGATTTTGGGATTTAACTTTTGGAAAATTAGAGAAGTGCCTATAAATACCTAGTTATTGCATCATTTAAAATATATCTACGAAAACATTGAAATAATTATTGTCAATAGCACTATCAAGAGATTCAAGAGCAACATTTCACAGCTTTATTACAACAATTCAACATCCCAACATCATGTCAAATATTATGTGATTTCATATGACTTTATGTTATCATTGTTCGTGAATGCTAACCCTTGTTATAGGTCTCTAAGAAACTCAAGCAATTCAAGAAAGCAAGATCAAGACCTTGAAGTGATGTGCATGACTTTAGTCCTTCAAGGAAGCCATTCAAGGGTGGTGAGTTGTTGTAATTTTTCAATTCATCATTCCTTCTTATCAATTATCTATTTTCATCATTTGTATTGCTATTGTGGAAGTGGAAATACTCATGAGCATGAGGTTTAACTAGGGCAAGACCCTAAATGGCATAAATTTTGATCTCTCTCTTTGAATGTGCAGATTTCAAGTTTAGAGAGGATTGAAGGGACTTTGAAGATCATTTTTCCATTGTTAAATTCAAAACCCTACATCTTGTTAACTCATGGAAACTCACCTATATAATTATTCGATAATGATACGAAAAATTTGCAAACAAAAATAGAAGTATCATATCTACCACCAGAGAAATGCAAAAATAGAGAAAAAGGAGCCTACAAGGACCTAGATTCCCTTGGGAAACTCTTTCCTCCTATGGTGATCAAAACAAAACTTTTTGGATAGGTTGCAGTGTTCTCCCCTTCCCAAATCTTCTTACAATTCTTTGATTCAGTTTGTTAATTATTGGTATCTTTCATTTTATATATTAGGTCACATAGTCTAATTAGGTTAATCATAGAAAATCAATTCTAATTCATTTCAAGACTCAATTTAAGATATAAATCTAGGTCTGATTGGCTCACCTTCATGGTTGAAAGTCAATCTATACACCTTGTTGATCTCCATATTAATGAAACCCTAGAAAAAGGCCACAATTGATCCTAGGTTCTTTGTATTAGACTTAGGATCACCTTTTTCTTTGTTTCATTTTGGTGAACCTGACATTTTGACATCATAAACCTTCTAAAATATGAAGTAATTCAACCCTAGATCTAGGTTTAACATTACATTATTTTGCATTGTTTGTTTAGGGTTTTATTTTTACATCATAAAATACATAAAAATTCAAAAGAAATTACATATCATATTGCATCATAGGTTGCATCAAGATTTATTTCAGTTGTTTGGGTCAAATCTACATTCAATGTTTCATTCACAACTATCATTTTTTGTCCAAACATTGTTACACATTTGTATTTGAGTTACATTGTATTAAATTGAGAAAATTATAGAAAAATACTTAGTTGCAGACCTATCTGCACATAGAAACAGAACACTTAGATAGTCTAATATACATTCAAATTTTAATTTTAAAAACCTTGTTCAGGACATAAATGCCTTTGGGTGCCTCTGTCTTGCTACACTTGGATTAACAAAATTTTACCCACATCTCCATCTCTGTGTCTTTAGTTTATTTTTGCTTGAAAATATTTGATTTTGGAATTCTTAACTGCATGTATTTAGGCATCTTTCATATAGCTCAGAAAAGTGAAAAATTATATTATTTTATCCCAAAATTGTATCAAATTCATCATTTTCAGACTTTGGCATCTTAGAATCAGTCAATTATTACATTTTAGATCTAGAAATTACACTCAAAACTGTCCTAACATTTTCAACATTATTGCACACTTGTATTTTAAACCTCATTGGCATAAATTGAGCAAATTTTGAAAACATATCCATTTTCAAGCCTATTTGCAACTAGACCCAAAATCCTTAAACAATATCACACATAGTCAAACTTTGGATTTTTAAAAGCCCTATCCAAGACATAAATTCCCTTAGGCACCTCTATCCTGCTACACTTGCATCAACAAAATTATACCTAGGCCTATGTCTTTGTCTTATCAGTCTATTTTTGCTTGTTGATCTCTGATTTGAAATTTTGAAAAGGTGTTGTTGCATGTGAAAGAAAGGTGTCATTTTGCTTAATTGGTTGCAAATTTGGGAAAAAATGTTACATTTCAATGTTGAAAATTATTAGATCTATAGGACAATTGTGTACGTCATTTTCTAATTGCAAACATCTTGTGTTATCATAATTCATGTTCTATTCGCAGATCTTGTTAAGAATTTCAAAGAATTTTTGTTACAAGCATGTCACAGTGAGTTTATTTTCCCTCTATTTTTTTCATTGATCCCTCTCCCACTATCTCTCCTATGTGTGAGGTTAGCTTGGTGCAAGAGAATGAAATCATTGACAATCATGAAAATCATGTTTTTCTTCTCCCGATATCTCTCCTATTTGCAAAGAAGATATCTCGGTGTTAGAAGATCCAATCATTGAGCGTCATGAGAATATTGTTTGTTTCTCTCCCCTCCCTCTCCTACTTGGGAAGATATTTTTGGAAAAGAGGATGAAATCGTTGATAAATTTATGGATTATATAGATGAATATGCTAAGGTGACATTAGATCCCCCCTCGATAGAAGATCATCAACAAGAAGTTAAATTCACTGAGGTTATGAATGCACAATTGACTAGTAGATCTCATTTAATCATTGGACCTCCTAAAACTCCCAAACTCCCTAAAATTCCTCTAATTATTGGACCTCCGTAGTCACCCCTCATTATCAAACCTCTTAAATCTAATGGTCATATATTAAACTTTACAAAATAACTCACTAGTAATCATGTGTTGAAACAACCAAGTTATCATTCTATAGCTCACACATATAACACTGGGTGATCCCACAATAGTGGTTTACAATTTTTGGCCAAACTAGACACTAAAATATTTTTTTCTAACTAAATCTTCACTTTTGGGAACCTATAGCTTCTAAACCGTGAGGAATTTGAAGATAATGCAAACTAGTGATTTGTGAAATTTTGTCTGCAGATTCTAAATTTTTTTTTTCAAAAATTTTGGAATCAAATTGCACTTCTTTTTCCATCTCCTTCGAAAACTAGTTTTTTTTAGCAAACAACATTTTTAAGGAGTGATGCTCACCGTATACAACATAACTTTTTTTCCATGAAGGATAATATTCTAATTCTTTCGAATTTAGATTTGTAACTCCAATATCTAGTGCTTCTGATTGGTCTCATAGTTTTTTATTGAATATTTTTTCCTTAATCAAGTTTTGAAGTAAAACCAATTACAATTCAAACATAGGAAGACTGTATACAATGTAAATTTTCTTTTATGTATCGAAATTAAATTTAAATTTTTGTTGGATCAAGGACTTCAATATCTAGTGCACTCATATTTTTTTTATTTTTTTTATAATATATGCTATTTTTCCACATGTACAGAACAAATAAGTTGATTTTCAGTGAAAAAAATATGTTCAATAAAACTAAAAAAATAAATAGATAATAAAACCAAAACATATTAAAATTACATTTTTTGGATAGCTCATTCTAAGGACTACCATCATCCAGTTGGGTTTGTGAAGTCTTCTCCATTTTCATCCTCAACCCGAGCTTGGAAGTGTAAAATTATGGACTTTTTTTATGCCTGAGGAGGAGAAGGAGGGAAAGGTTCATTTGAACCCCCTTTCAAAAAATGTTTTTCATTGTGTTTTTTGGTGGGAATGGTGGGACCTTGTATTTAACTAGTTCTCTCAAACTAGGGTTCATTTGAACCCTTTTTTGGTTTGCTTGAACCTTTTGGTTCATTTGAACCCCAGAAACCATTTTTTTTTGCATTGGGTCATTTTTTGCAAGTTTTCCTTCCTCACTCAAATTGTAAACCACATTTTTGGGTTTACCCCACTATAAATAATAAGCAACCAAAACAAACTCCAACATCCATTCCATTTCCTCAACCATACCTCCCACCCACACCTAACATTCTACAATGTAGTGATAAAGAATTTTATCTTGTTGAGCAGCTTTGTAGCATTCCTCCTAAGATTTATTTGTGGAACCTAATTCAAACATCTTTTTTTTTACCATGGCATGCTTCAAAATGTTTTGAAAAAAGTTGTAGTCCCTCCTAGTGTGCAACCAAATGATGTAGTAGCCTTAATTGAAGGTATGAATTTGGCTAATGCGAATATTTTCTTTCATCAAAGTGAATTACCTCCCTTAGAATTATAAAAAACAAAATGATGCCCTAATGAAAATGGTTGTTATTAACAAGTTTGGGATTAGACATACCCTTATTGACAATGGTTAAGGGCTACATGTTTGTATTGTAAATATTTTGGACAGAATTGGGATGAATAAGACTAAAATTCAACTAGATAATTTTTCCATTTGTGCTTTTGATAATATGGGGAAACAACCACTTGGTGTAATAACATTACCTGTTAAAATTGGTAAGGTTGTATTGCAAACTCCCATCCATGTCATGCCCCGAGACCTTTCATACCTTCTTTTGGGTATACCATGGATTCATGAAATGAAAGGAGTCCCTTCAACACTTCATCGTCTAATGAAATACACTTACAAAAATAGGGTTTAGAGGATAAAAGTTGATCCAAAATCAAAAAATTGTCTACAAATTGAAACATGAATGAAGAATCCTCATAGAATATTGACACCAACTACAAAATATGAACCTTTGAAAAGTGAAGACAAAGATCAGTGTATTTCATCTGTGACAAACTTATTGGATGATGATTAGGGATCATTATATTTCACACCTACATTCATGGGTAATATAAGATTATGCAATTAAAATCAAGAAAAGAGAAAGAAGAAGCAATGATATCAACACAATCTATCACTAAGTCATCAAAAACATTTGATTCAATAACTTCTAGCAAAGAAGAAAACATAAATTACACATCCACATATGATGAAAGTGATTATGAAAAACTACCTTCTTCGAAAGAAATGGAAACCATTTATGGAAGAGATTATCAATTTTTGAAGCAATTTGGCTATAATGGAAAGGGATGTGGAGTAAAATAATTGTTGGCAAGAGACACTGAATTTTTTTTTTGGTGTTGTCATTGATGGCAACCCTAGTCGGTGATTGGATCCGTACGTCATCATTTGATCATACCGGCAGTTAAATTGAAGATAGTCAAGGAAGAACAAAGAATCTGGTAGTTTTGTGTTCATCAATTCACATGAAGATTTTTTTTTATTATTTTGTGTTATCTCAGGAAATGTTGTTTGGTATATGATCTATGTTTCTATTGAATCTTAGTGGCTCGTATTGATCCGTGTGCAAGTTAGAATATCTAGTTGATTAATTTCCTGTTTATCAATACGAAAGATGACTTCATGGATATAACATGTCGCAGATGTTTGAGAAGTAATTGTTTAAGTATTTTTGTGTTTGTACATGTTGATGTTGATCATTTCTATGCTATAGCCAACTTTGGTTGGTGCACATTAAGGATTATCCAAGGATTGAGCCGATAGTTTTCAAAAAAAATCATATCTTGTTGTTCAAAGCCGACATATCATGATTAAATTCTTAGTCATGGATATATATAAGTGATCGATCATATCATTTTGATATACAAACAAGGTGTGTTGATGAAATTTGTGAATATCAGAAGTGCAAAAGAGCGATTATGCATAGTTTCACTTGTACATTAAGGATTTTGTGATGCAATTTTGAGATGCAATTTTGAGCAGAGAAGAAGTGCAGAATCAGTTAGAAGTAAAAAAGATCGATTGTTGAGCCTGTGGTAGTTGTAGTATCACACAATACTCACTACCATGCATGGTGGTATATATCAGGCTTTATGTAATCATATTTCATCTTGCAAGGAGCAACATATCATCCATCTTGGCTCATCTTTGTCCTCGCACTTGAGTGGGCAAGGGGTTAGATAGCCTTGTGTTGGGTGCATTCCTTCCTGGGATCCATTTATTTCTCCTTAAAAAGTTAGCGTAGAAAGTACACTAACATTTTAAGGGGGGGAATATAGTCCCTTGTTTATTATTTCAATGAAAATGTAACCTTCTTGATCTATGTTGTGTCTCCTTTGTCATGATATTGGGCTTGATATCCTCTAAGAGTGTGACATCTCTTATCATATGGTGTTGTCCTTGGTGGTAATTCTATGGTTATTATTCCCTAAGGCATTAATTTATATTCCATGAATAGTTCTCTCTTAGTGGTGATGTCATGTGTGATATTCCCTAAGGTGTGCCCCTTCATGTATTAAGCAAAGCCCCTTTGTTGTTTTTGTAAATCACATTTTGTGGTGGTGTTGTTATAATACCCCTTGAGGTTTTAGTCTTATCTTTTCATCATCTATTTGCCTCCTTAGGTGATTTTGTGCACCTTCTTAGTTGAGTTTGGAATTTTCTTTTCACTTTGTTTATAGATGTTGAACTTAGTGGTGTGTTGACATTGACATTTTTGCTTCACTTTTTTCACACATGTTGAACTTAGTGTTTCATTGATATAACATCTTGATCATTTCATGGCACCTTATCAAGGTTATCAAGGAGTAAAACTCTTGGTATGGTTGTTAATGGGTGCACACCTAGTGAATAGTGGACTTCACTAGACCTAGTGTGTTTCTCATTTTACTATTTTTTCTTGGGGGCTCACCTAGTGGATATCAAACTTTACTAGCCTGTGGTGCCTTGTGTTTGTGATTCACCTAGAAAATATCAAACTTTTCTATGATGTGAGTCATGAATGCCTTAACATGGCCACCGATCATAACATAACTTTCTTTCCATTAGAGCTATGTGTTTCATGAGTGTTTAACATAGTGTAGCTTGCTAGCCTTGTGGAACCCATCGTATTGCATGGAAACCTAGCATAACACAACTTTTTAGCCAGTAGATCCATGTGGCTCATGAGTGATCTGGCATAATGTAACTTGCTAGTCCTCATGGGAGAATTCCTTATTCAATGGATGACGTTTGGTAGTTGAGACAATTTAAGACTGGGGTCTCTTTTCCTTACTGACTTGAATCCTTTAGCACTAACCTTGTGTTTTGTTGTGTGTCTTTTGTGTGTTTTCTTCATGTTTGCATCATGTTTTCATCATGTTTATGTTCACTTTTTGTCATTTAGATGTTATTTTATGTCATGTATTTTCATCATGTATGCTTTATGTTTTCCCGACATGTATGTTTGTGTATGTTATTTTTTTGCATTTCATACATGTGTGTTCCATTGTGGTTATTTTGGTTTTCCATGGGATCTTGGATCCTAGGGGATTGTGCGCTCCCCTTGTATCCTTTGGCATCCTATCTCTTCAACATTTAGACAATTGAACCCCTCTTGACATAGATTTTCTACTTTAGTGTGAGTCAAAGTGTAAGTTCATACTCTCACTATAGTGGGGGCTAAATATACCATCATAAATTGTCACCCTTGATAATTTCACTATATGTTTTGTTCCCTCTAAATTATTGAGCCTAATTGAGCACCTTATTTCCTAAATTATGCATTTTGGGGCCCATTTGTACCATTTTTGTAAGAAATGGCAATCATTGAACAAATGCACCCAATTGATATTTTTTCCCTAACACTTAATATCTTAGAAAATAGGGCCATAACCCATACACCATAGTGCATATGGGCCCCCCTATTTTTCTAAGGACTAATTTTGATTATGTTGCTATCAGTATTTTAACATTTAAAATTTAAGTCGTAAATGTTGGCTTTTGAGATTTTTTTTGGGAAATTATAGAAATGCCTATAAATACCTAGTTATTGCATCATTTGAAATCTATCTAAGAAATCATTGAAGAAATTATTGTCAAGAGAACTCTCAAGAGAGTTAAGATCAACATTTTAGAGCTTTATTGCAGCAATTCAAGATCCTAACATTATGTCAAATCTTATGTGATTTCATATGTGTTTATGTTATCATTGTTTGTGAAGGCTAACCCTTGTTGTAGGTCTCCAAGAAATTCAAGAAATTCAAGAAATCAAGAAAGAAATATCAAGACCTTGAAGTGATGTGCATGACTTTAGTCCTTCAAGGAAACCATTGAAGGGTGGTGAGTTGCAACACTTTTTTGATTCATCATTCCTTCTTATCAATTATCCATTTTTATCATTGACATTACCATTGTGGAAGTGGAAACACTAACACGAGGTTTGACTAAGGCAAGTCCCAAGATGGCATAACCTTTCCTCTCTCTTTGAATGTGCAAGTTTTAAGTTTGGAGAGGATTGAAGGAACTTGAAGATCATCTTACCATTTTTGCATTCAAAACCCTACATTTTGTTGACTCACAAAAACTCACCTACAAAATTATCCTACAATGATCCAACAACTTTGCAAGTAGAAATAGAGATCTCAGATCTACCATCAAAGGACTACAAAAATAGATTTGAAGAAGCCTACAAGGGCCCAAAGGACCTTGGGTGACTTTTTCCTCCTATAGTGATTAGATCCAAAATTTCTCTAGATAGGTGCCTAGTGTTCTCCCCTTCCCAGATCTTCCTGCAATTATCCATTCTAGTCAGTTAATTGTCAATATCTTACATTTTGTATATTAGGTCACATAGACTAATTAGGTTAATCATATAAAATCAATTATGATTTATTTCAAGACTCAATAAGATGAAAATCCAAGTCTTATTAGGTCACCTTCATGGTTTAAAGTCAATCTATATACCTTGTTGATCTCCATCTTAATGAAACCCTAGAAAAAGGCCACAATTGATCCTAGGTTCTTTGCATTAGACTTATGATCACCTTTTTATTTATTTCAAAAGGTATAGAAAAATATGAACAATTTCCATGAAAATTTATAGGTAGATTGATACCATATATTAAGGCATTAAGGTTGACACATAGGTTTTTTTATGTATACACAGGAGAAAAATACGTATATTGGTTGATACGAAGAGCTAAATACATGCTAAGATATAAACAAGAAAATCTCTCAAACCCCATGATACAATAATTCATCATTTAAAATTGCAGATTTGGTTTTATTTAAGCCTTTACCATGCTTTCATAAGCCATATTACAAACATCAATAACAGGGTAATACCTATTCTCTTTCTCTACATGTTAACTCCTCAACTATGCTTAGATACTATGATGCCAATCCTCCTTAGTCACCATCAGTAATGATATCAAAACAATCATCCCTTCTCCTTTGTTGAGATCTCTTTTTTATGGTTTTCTTATTTTCATGCAAGTGTTCAACTGTGGTAGGAGTATCTCTTTATTTTTAGAACTGAAATTTCTCCTCATGCCAAGATCACATGATTTATCATGCAAATCATTTGAATTTAAAACTTATTTTATTTAATTTTGTTTATTTTTAATAGTAAGCTATTTATATATTCATATATATAAATAATGATATCATTATTATATAGATATGAAAATATAGTAATTGTGAACATAAAGTTTGTATATCTATATAGATATATATATATATATATATATATATATATATATATATATATAAATATTTACATTATAAATATAAATTATGAGATTTATCATTATCAAATATTTGAAAATAAAATCTTTTATTTTCCCAGTTTTAAATTATTTTTTGCAAACAAAATAACATTAAGACATAGTAACGGTAATCCTAATCATGGGAACTTCCCGCTCCTCTAAGTTTGAACAACTAATCTGAGTTTGAACTTCCCGCTCCTCTGAGTTTGAATTTTTTGTGTGCATGGTGGACTCTATTTTGGGGGTACCCTATGATCCCCCTTTGCCCCCCCTGACCCGTGCTCCTCTCTTTTGGGGTTGTGTTTGACGGGTACCTCCCCTACGGGGGCAGTGCTTTCACCATCGGGCTTTTCGAAGACTTTGGCAACTCCGGTCTATGCCGGTGGTGAAGATCTCTCTGACTGCCGGTTTGAAGGATGTGCTTTCTAATGGCAAACAAGTCTCCTCTTTGTTTCAGTCTACACCTGAGATTGTCTCAAACTCTGGATCTATGTTTGACATTCCTAATTTGATCAATGACAGGATCCTCTCCTCCATGGAGAATGTTGTAGTGGGGAGATTTCTTTCTTACCGTCCAATGATGGATATGGTTTAGAAATGGGTTGTGGTGAAATGGTGCCTTAAGGGTAGTGTGGAGATTTGTGTGATGGCTGGTGGTCTTTTCCTGTTTAGATTCACGGTTGCAGAGGACATGGTGCCTACTCTATCGTCGGGTCCGTGGGTTTATGGGAAGCACAACTTGGCTATGTGTCGGTGGAAACCTGGTTTTGACCCTGCTACAGATCTAAATAAGTCGGCCCCAATTTGGGTGCGGCTGTTGGGCTTGCCTTTGGAGTATTGGGATGAATTCATCTTCAAAGCTATTGGGGATTCGTTGGGTCAATTCATGGCAATGGATTCTATCACAAAATCAAAATCTAGGTTAGTCTTTGTGAGATTCCGTGTCAATATTTGTGTTGATAAATTCCTACCAAACTCTGTCAAGCTGTATTCTAAGTTGGGCAACTGGATTCAACCTGTTTGTTATGAAAATGTTGTGGTATACTATCAAAAGTGTGCCAAAGTTGGGCATCTGATCTTTGATTGTAAATCCGCAGTCTATCGGGAGTTTAAGGACAATGTGATAAATCCCACTACTCTGTCTAAGAATATTCTGCAGCCACTAAGTGACTCTGGGTTTGTTCCCACGGGTGTTGTTCAGCCACATGAGGATCCTCCACAACCACCCTCCTCTATCAGTCCACCTTCTGAACTATTTGACCCCAATGACTCATTGGAGTCAGTTGCTAAACCCCTATCTGTCCTTTTGTCTCAGGACCCTGGCTCTTCGGTTATTAATCCTTTGTTCGAGGGGGTCTCTGGAGGGATTATTGTTCTTGGATCTTCGGCCATTGACCCTTTGTTTAAGGTTGTCTCTATGGGGACCTATGGGGCCTTGATCGAGGATGGTGAAATCTGGGAGGAAGAGAGCTCTAGTATGATTGATGAATCTACTAAAAGTTTGGGGAGTTTGAAGCTTGAGAAATCTAGGGATGAAGGGATATGGACAATGCCTAAGAAAAAAGGAAGGAAGAAGAAGGCAGATGTAGGAGGGAACTCCAAGCTAGGGAGATCTTCTCAGAGGCACACTAGAACGAGAGAAATGACAAATGAGATTGTCCTGGGAAAGAAGAGGACATTGGACGTGTCCTCAAAAAAAGTTCAGAAATGAGGATTATGTCATGGAACATTCGTGGGCTTAATAGTTCACACAAACAAGGTGCTTTGAAGGACTATATAGTGGAACATAATATTGATGCTTGCCTTCTTCAAGAAACCAAAATGTTGATGGTTAATTTTGATAAAATTACTAAATTTTTCTAGCCTAATGCTTCCTATGTCTATAGTGATGCTGAGGGAGCTTCAGGGGGTTTGGCAGTGCTTTGGAACCCTTCATGTTTTTGGGGTTATGAAATTTTTCACTGTAAAAATAGTGTAGGGGTTTCGTTCACTTACCTTGGTGAAGCCTGGTCTATAGTTAATATATAGGCTCCTAATCAAAGGAATGCGAGAAGTATTTTGTGGAATAACATGGTGGATAAAATTAATCTAAATAGGGGAGGTCGTTGGCTTGTTGCTGGAGATTTTAATTCTCCCCTTTTTTCGTCTAAAAAAAGTGGTGGCCTTCTAGATTACTCTGATAGCATGTCTAATCTGGCTAATTTTTTGAATTCTTCGGGTTTAGTTGATATTGAGCTCCTGGGCTAGAAATACACTTGGTCTAACAGATGGGCTGGTGGTAACCTGATTCAGGTCCGGCTTGACTACTTCCTCTACTCTCCTCAATGGACTAATGTCTTAGATGCCAATCTAATAACCTTTCCCAGGACGGTCTCTAACCATAATCCTCTTCTGCTGACCACTAATATTCATCTTGTTGTTGGTCCCTTTCCTTTCCGCTTTGAAATAATGTGGAACGCTCATCCTAATTTCAAAAATAAAATTGTTGAATGGTGGAATATTCTTGTCCAAGGATCCACCATGTATAAGATCTTCTTTAAACTTAAACATATTAAAAATATGGTTAAAGGATGGAACAAGAATGTGTTCAGGGAAGTTTTTCAAAGGAAAAAGCGGCTTGAAGGAGAGTTGAGGACCTTACAGAAAAAAATGGAGGAGGGAGATGACAGTAAGTGGACTCACATCCAGGAATGGGAAACAAGAATTGAATGGGACGGGTTCTAAAAAATGAGGAGGTCTTTTGGAAGAAAAAATCTAGGGTCCAATGGCTAAAGGAAGGAGATAGGAATAACTCCTTCTTTCATGTTTCTGCCATCAAGCACAGGAAAAAGAACCAAATTTCTAAACTAACCAATGCTACTAGGGAGGTGATTTCAAATCAAGCTCAAATTGGCCTCTGTGTGGTTAACTATTTCCAGGAGGCTTATTCGGCCCCTGCTGAGGTGCCCAACTTGGCTTTGGACAGTGCGATTCTCAAATATCTTTCTGCATCCATCTCTCAGGAAGATAATTTGGAGATCCTTAGGATTGTTTCTATGGAAGAAGTTCGACTGGCTACCTTTAGCATGGGGGCTTTCAAAGCCCCGAGGCTTGATGGTTTTCCTCCTGCTTTTTTTCAGATTTTTTGGGATACTATGGGTGGGGACCTTATGCTTGCGGCTAGAGACTTCTTCAAATCGGGCAGGATCCTCAAACAATGGAACCACACTTTCATTGCTCTTATCCCCAAGACTTGTGAGCCTCTTTCCATGACTGATTTCTAACCAATTAGCCTTTGTAACACCTTTTATAAGATTATCTCTAAGATCCTTGTTAACTGTATCAAACCTTTTCTAGAAAAAATCATTGGTCACACTCAAAAGGGTTTTGTTCCTGAGTGTCATATTCTTGATGCCACTTTGACTACCCATGAACTACTCTACTCAATGGATAGATGTAACAATGCGGGGATGGCTCTCAATCTTGACATTTCCAAAGATTATGATAAAGTGTTATGGGAATTCATCCTGAAGGTCTTGGCTAAGTTCGGTTTCAATAATTTGGTCATCAAACTCATTATGGAATGTGTTAACACTGTCAAGTACTCGGTTATGGTTAATGGATCCCCCTTTGGGTTCTTCTTTGTTGGTAGAGGGCTCAAACAAGAAAACCCTCTGTCCCCCTATCTTTTCATAATGATTGTTGAGGTGCTCAATAGGAATTTCATGGGTCTGCTATTAGAGGGCTCCATTACAGGCATTAGGGTGGCTTCCTCCCTGGATCTGATTGTTGTGCAGAAATTTGTGGATGACACTTTTCTATTTGGGAAAGCCTCTGTGGTGGAAGCCAGGAAATGGAAAGCTTGTCTTAACAACTATGCCTCTTGTTTTGGTCAAAGCATCAATTACAATAAAAGCAAGATTTATTTCTTTAACTGCATGCCTAATTTGAAAAATAGGGTGACTGCGGTCCTGGGATGTGTTAGTGATTCTCTTTCGTCAATTTATCTTGGGCTCCCCCTCACGGTTAAGGAGGTTCCCACGGATTTATGGAACTTGATTCTGGAAAGGATTCAAAGGAAATTGGCTGGGTGGAAGGGCTCCATTCTAAGCCATGCTAGAAAACTTCAACTTCTCACTATGGCTCTCCAAGGTATCCCCACTTACTTCCTATCCATTTTTAAGATGCCTAAGTACATTGCTGATAAATTTGAAAGAATTCAAAGGAATTTCCTATGGTTTGGAACTGAGGAAAAGAAGAAACTTGCTCTGGTGAAATGGGAAAGGGTCTTCCAGGCCAAAAATTATGGTGGGCTTGGAATTAGGACGATTGTCAACTCTAACAAGGCTCTGATGGCCAAGGTTGGTTGGGATCAGTTAAGGAACACTAAGGACTAGTGTAAAATTCTGAATTCCAAATATCTTTAGGATAGGCCCTTGATTGTTTGTCTTTCGGAGCCTCACCCCCAAGGCTTTGTTGTCTAGAGGAGCATTTGCAGTACACAAGGCCTGTTAAAGAAAGGGATTAAGTGGAAAATGGGCAACGGGATTAGAATCAGGTTCTGGGAAGATACTTAGCTAATTGACTCCTTTCTGGCTTGCTCTGACTTTGGGGTGGTGATGGGAGCGGCACAGAGATTCTTTGGCATCCATATCAGTGACTATATTTTTGGACCCCCCAGAGCTAGGATTTGGAAGGACCTTACCCTCTGTTGCCCCCATTCTCATGACCTTTGTTTTCTGGCTTGGTCCCTTCAGGTAATTCTTTCTAGCACTAGGTTTCCATCTTATGATAGGGAGGATGATTTTTTTTGGACTTTAGATAAACAGGGGGATCTCTCTGTGCGGTTAACTTATAGACTATTGACAAATGAAAATTCTGCTAAGGAACCTTGGAAGAAGGTCTGGAATCATCACATGATCCCTAAAATTAATTTTTTTCTGGTGGATGGCCTGTCATAATAGGATTCTTACTCAAGACAATTTGAGGATTTGGGGTTTTTATTTTCCCAATAGATTTTTCTTTGCAAGAATGGAGAGGAAACTGTCAGTCACCTTTTATTACATTGCCTGTTTGCTACAGAAGTTTGGGGACTAGCTTTTGAGAAAATTGATGTCCCTTGGGTTATGAGAAAGGATATTTTATCATTCATTCTGGGTTGGTATGGCTCGTATTCCCATCCTCTACCTGGTGAAATTTGGAAGCAGGTCCCTCCTATTTTGGGATGGTGTTTGTGGAAGGAGAGGAATAACAAGGTTTTCAGGAATGTGGAGAGGATTCCCAAGGATGTTTTTGGTATTGGTGCTAGGCTCATTGAAGAGAATATCTCTCTCTTTAATGGGAAACTCTCAGAGATGGGGCCATTGGACTATGAAATAAAAATGGCCAAGGAGTGGCACCAAGATTTAAAGGCTAACTCCTTTGATAATTCAAAACTTTTAGCTAGAAAAAATACTAAATGGGAGCCTTCGGATAGAGGATGGTTTAAACTTAATTTTGACGGGGCTGCTAAGGAAAAACTAGGTAGGGCCAGTATTGGGGGAGTTATCAGAGATCCTGTGGGGGCGCTGGTGGTGGGATTTGATGGAGGTATTGGGTTTTAGTCTACTTTAGTGGCGGAGGCTCGTGCGCTACTAATGGGCCTCAAAATTGATGTTTCTCTGGGGATAGCTTATCTCCACATTGAAGGAGACTCCAAGTCAATTACGGATGTTGTGAATAAAGACAAACTAATTGGTTGGAATACTAAGGACATTTTGTTGGATGCTAGTTTCCTATTATCCAAATTTAGGGATAAAAAGGTGACTCATATATTTAGAGAAGGCAATCAAGTGGCAGATGCCTTGGCTAATCTTGGCTCTGGTTGGGATTCCGCTAAATGTTGGAGGAAGATGGAAAGGTTACCGCCGAAAATTCAAGCTTTAATCACACGGAAACAAAGCTACCATGGTTTGCAATGATTTTAAATCTTTGGATGACGGGAGCTGAATGGGGGGTCCATCAGATTATTTGGGGAGTCTGGTGGATGAGTGTCAACATGGAAATGGAGTACTGGTGGAGGTTTTATGGAAGATATTTTCATGTGGGGGAAACGAAATGGAGGATCCATGTGTCTGTCCTTTGGACATGGTGGTTGGGGTTAGGTTCTAAGGTAACAAAAAAGTGGCGGGGTTGGGACTTAAAAGATGGTAACATGTATAATTTTGGTGGCTTGATGAAGGTTAGTTGGAAGGACATGACTTCATTAAATCTTTGGAGCCGTACTGTGCAATCTATTATCTTGGGGATTGTGGGATTTATTGTTTTATCTCAGCCGTACTGTGCAATCTATTATCTTGGGGATTGTGGGATTTATTGTTTTATCTCATTCTTACATCAGGTTGTACGAGAGTATTTATAATGATTTGACTATTCATGATGGTAGATTGCCTCCTTCTAGGGTCTTCGTGGCTGTTAGTTTAGCATGGATCCCCTTTGGATCCTTTTGGATGGTTACTAATTTTAGTTATACGACCATTCCGCATGGTTTTTTGTGCATTCCCTACATATCTGCCAATTCTTCCCTTGTTGGTCGTAATCATAACTTCATTAAATTCATTGTCAAATCACCCTGTGGTGATCTTCCCTTCCACGCATGCAACTTGTATGCGGGTGTTATTTTCCTCTGCTATATACCTTTCCTTAACAATTACAATGTGATTATCATTCGTGGCTGCTGCAATTGGTATTTTTTGCATTTTCCTAAGATTCCTGTACAGGTTGGTAATATGGGTGGTGAGCGGGTTAGGATTGAACCTGACAACTACGAGGAGTTTAGGAACAACCCTTTGGTCTAGCACATTTATGTGGAGGGTGGCATTTCTCTGCTTATGGAGTTCTTTGTTGGTCATGATCCTAACTTATCAGGTCAGTTTGCCAATTCGTGGAAGGACCGTCGGGTCTCCATTGGTGGTATCTTGTTTGAAATTAGTGAGAAAGTCATTGCACAAGCCATGGGTTTACTGTGTTCTGGGAAAAAATACCCCAAACACACCAAGAAATCGGATCATGAAAGCTTAAAATCTTTTTTCAGAGGTGAGGAGGCCCCAGTGCAGAACCAGTCAGGTTTTGAGAGGGATGCTCTCTCGAAGCCCTGGGATCAGGTGTGCATGGCGCTGATGAAGTACATTACTCTGGAAGGTAGGTTTAAAAACTGTTTCTTTTACTACTTCCCTCTGTTAAATCATCTAAGACATAAGATGCTTCTTAGTTTCCCATTTTTTCTTTTAATGGACTTGGAAAACTCGGTCGAAAAATGCAAAGAGTCAACCAGCCGTATCCCCAATGATCTCCCTTCGCTCCTGCTCCATCAAGGGCTTATTCTAAGACTATATCACTTTCATCTATCTCTTTTTCCTCCTAAAGTTATGATGGTCATCAGCATTGAGAACATTGAACCCCTGTCAACTATGAATATTTCCCCGTCGAGTCTAAAAGTCCTCCTTAGAAACCCAATTCGGGCTTTGCGGGGAATCCCAAAGCAAAGATAACCACTAAGAAACTTAATGGTGGTCTAGGTAAGGCCCATGCCAGTACGGAGGAAGGTATCTATGAATTGAAATCCACTCAGGCAGACTCGGCCTTTAAGGCCACCACTACAAAAAAAGGAAAGGAGAAAGGCATGTTGGCCCCGACGGCTAAGGATGGAAAGGGAAAGAATGCTATAAGGAAATACTCCAGAGGTGATACGGTTGTGGGGACCACTGAGATGACTGGTGGGGATAATTCCAGAAGGAGATCCGGGAGGCTGGCTAAGAACAGCAAAAAGAGGTTGATTATTGAAGACTCGAAGGAGGAGCAGTCTGACAACAAAGGGTACAAGGAAGAAGAAACTAAAGATGATGAGGATGATAATGTGGAGGGGCCCCAATTTACTCTAGAGGACAACAAGATTCCTATTGGTGGCTCTGCCTCTCACTCTCTACATCCGCTGGTTGAAGAGACTAGAGAGGTTCAAGGAACTATGGACGTTGGGGAGGAGTCTTGCGATGTGGTGAAGAGAATGGACACTCTCGACAAAAGGCTCCTGGGGTTGACCCGCTTCACCATGAATTTGGGCCACTTCATCACAAGCACTCTGTCTAATCCTATAAAAGAAGAGTTGGAGGGAAACAATAGCCAAGAGAACAAAGAGTGGGTGGGTGATGAGGCGGTGGACCTCCTAATTTAAAACTGGGACAACGCCAGTTAGCTACTCCATGTGCCTGTCTTTCAGCTATCTCTTTGTGGTCATTGTGTTGCCTTTGGGTTGTTTCTGCTTTTTGTTTCCTTTATGTTTGTTGTTTAATTTTGTTCCTTTTTGGCCCTAGTGGCTCGTTGTGAAGGGTACGGTGCCCTGTAAATGCTGCTTAACTTTTCAAAAACATTAAGACATAGTCATTATTTAAATTATAATGCACAATAGGCAATGACATATTTGTGATAACATAATGCATAACATAATAATTCACAATGTAAGATGAATGCAACTATGTGATTGTGTGCATAGGATTTCCATCATGTTGACTATTACCAAGCGGCTAGGTCATCTCTACCTCAACCATGTTCTCACCTTCAACCTGATCCTATACTCATTTACACTGATTATCTCATCAATAGGTTATCTCATAAAACCATAATCAATAATTGAAATATTGCATCATAATAATTCATCATTATTCTAGTCACAATAGCATGCATTTTAAAGATAGCATCTAATTTATCATCCATAAAAACACATTAATCTGTACTTCAAACACATATTGTCCAATGGTCTCATCCAATTCCATTTATTATCAACTAAATTTTATGCAAGAAAAATTGATATCTGTCATCCTTCCCCTTTAGGAAGAAACATCATCTCAATGTCTTATTAGACACACACTAAAATAAATAAGAGTATCACATTGATGCACCAAAAAATCATCTCAAAACTAAGCACTCAAATAAGGAAAAGAGTGGTCTATATCCTCTACATTCTCCAATGTAGCACCATTCACAGAATATTGGTCCCATTAGACCTTATACTGTGTTATTTCTCTATTGTGCAACTTAATGTTACACCTATCAAGAATTTGAGTGGGCTCCACCAACACCACTCTTGGATCCTATACCTATAAACCATGCCAATAAAGTATATGGGTGGTGTCAAGATGATACTACTTGAGAATAGACATATGAAACACATTATGGATTCAAGAAAAATCAAGTGATAGAGAAATTTTGTAAGCAACTGGGTTGATCACTTCCAATATATGTCAAAAGGACCCAAAAATCTTGGTGCTAGTTTGGAAGAGTTTCCAAATGATATGAAACTCTTATTAGGTTTAATCCTCAAGAATACCTTATCACCAACTAAAAACTACCTGAAAGTTCTATTCTTATCTACATAAATCTTCTTCCTATCTGATGCTTCCTTCAATCTCCCCTTGATCAATTTCATTTTATAATCTCTCTTTAAGCATATCTAGACTAATTGTAATTACATCTTCCACCTTATCCCAACTGATAGGTGTGTGACACTTTCACCCATGAAGAGCTCCAAATAGTGTTATCCCTAAATATTCATGGTAGGAGTTGTTATAAGCAAACTCCACCAATATAAAATACTCTTCCCACTTGTATTTTTGATCCATACAATACATTCTAAGTAGGTCTTCAACTACTTAATTCACTCTCTCTATTTGTGGGTGGTATGCTAAATTAAAATTCAATCTTGTTCCCAACGTTGTATTTAATGTTGTCCAAAATCTAGATGTCATGCGAGTATCATGATATATTATAATATTATCATATCAAGTACTCCATGCACAATTGAAACACATCTTGGACAAATATCTTAGCTAATGTCAATAAACCATCCTTCAGATTTCCTAGAATGAAGTGTGCTACCTTATTCAACTTATCCACAAATACCAAAATGATATCATTCTTGTTCTTGGACATAGGAAACCCTTGAATGAAATCTATAATAATCACTTGCCATTTATACTCATGTATGTCATGTGGGTACAAAATCCCTAGTGGATGCACATGCTCAACCTTGACTCATTGGTACTACAAGTATCGAGTCACATATTCAATTACTTACTTCTTGAGTCTTGGCCAAAAGTATAGAGATCTTAATTCTAATACCATCTCGGTTACTCTAGGGTGCCCCTAATAAGGTGCATTTTTAATCTCTTCTAGAATAAAAATTTTCAAATCCCATAAGTTTAGGATGTACATTCTTTCTTGGTATCTAAAAATTTATTTGATTCCAGCACATACCCATAGAAACGATGGTCTAAGGGGTTCTTCTCTAAGACTTTATTTACTCTAGAATAGTTCTCATCTCCTTGTAGATAATGAACCACTTATTGTCTCAAATTAGATCTTATAGTATTCATGGATACTAGATGTCTTATTCTACTAAGAGCATAAACTACTTTGTTTTCTTTCCTCTTGATACACTCAATATAAAAATTATATTCACTAAGGAACTCTAACCATCTCCTTTGTTGAATACTGAGATTGGGTTGTGTGAAAATATAATTCAATGCTAGGTGGTTTGTCTTTGATTCAAATGACTTCCTCAAGAGGTAATTCCTCCACATCTCTAGTACATGAACTATGGCTAATAACTCTAAGTCATGCAGTGCATAGTTTAACTCATACTGCTTCAACTTCCTTGATTCATAAGACACCACTTATCCATTCTGCAATAGAACTCCTCTTACACCTTTTCTTGATACATTGATTATTACCATGAATTGTCCATTTGGATTAGGTATAATAAAAACTGGAGCTATATTGAGCTTTTCCTTCAAAATTTGGAAAGCTTTCTCACACTTTTCAGTCCACTCAATTCTTTTTCCTTTATTTTGGAGTGAAGTGATTAGTGTTAAAATTCTAGAAAACCCTTCTCCAAACTTCTTGTAGTATCTTGCAAGTCCCATGAAGCTTCAGAATTCAATTAAATTTTACATTATAGGCCAATCAACTATTACCTTGATTTTCTTTGGATATACCACAATCCCTCATGTTGAAATGATATGGCCTAGATAACACACCTTGTCTTTATAGAAGGTACACATGGATAGCTTTCCAAAAAAAATTCTCTCCCTCAAGCATTGTAACACTATCCTTAAATTATTTTCATTCTCCTCAATATTGTTGGAGTAAATCAAGATATCATCCAAGAATATCAACACAAAATCATCTAAGTAGTCTCTAAATACATTGTTCATTAAGTTCATGAAAGTTGTGAGAGCATCAATTAACCCGAATGGAACTATACAATGAATTCATAGTGGCAAACAAGTCCTAAAAGTTGTCTTGGAGATGTCCTCCTCTTCAATCCTCAATTTGTGATATTTGGATCTTAGATCTATCTTAGATAACACTATAGCCCCTTTCATCTAATCAAAGAGTTTTTCAATTCTCGGAAGGGGTACGTATTCTTGATAGTTTCCTTGTTCAACATCCTATACTTAATGCACAAGTGTAAAGTTCCATCCTTCTTCTTCACAAAAATGACTAGTGCACCCCACGGTAACATAATAGGTCTAATAAACCCTTGGCTCAACAACTCCTGCAATTGGGCATTCAATTCATACAAATTAGTAGTGGGCATCCTATAGGGATCCTTGGACTAAGGTTCAGTTCCAGAAAGCAACTCAATAAAAAGTCAAATTCCATTTTTGGGGGAAACTCTCTTAATTCCTCTAGAAACACATCTTTAAATTCTCTAAGGATAAGGTAGTCATCAAGTCCTAGCTTCATAATATCAAAGTCACTAATGTGAATGGAATATCGCTTCCTTTGGGCCTTCTTTACTTGCATAGCTAAAGAAAATCTAAGTTCCAAAAGCCTCAAAAATCCATGAATCTCAACATGATTCCCAAAATCGTCCAAAAATATTGCAATCTTCTTTTCAAATCTTACTATATACTTGTGTTTAGTCAAACAATTGAGTTCCAAAATCACATCATATGTTCCTAAGGGAGCTACATCAATATTGACCTGAGTTTGAAAATTGGGAACTTCTAACTCACTGCAAGAAATAGAAAAATATATCCTCTTTTCTACTTGATTTCCATATAGAAATATCCATGAATTAGACATGTGTCTTGGTCTAACTGGTAACTTTGAAACTATTTTTAGATCTACAAAGCATTCAGTTGCTCCAATATCAATTAATATAGAAACAAGTTCTCCATAGAGCTTACCGATAAAATGAACTAGTGTGTCTTGGAAGTCAGCCTATCATTTGTCTATAGCTGCATGGATTTGATGTTGAGGTTCCCCTTGCTGATTTTTTTCCCTTCGTCCTCCTGGACGTTGAGGGTAAACATTAGCATAGTTCTCTCCTCCACATAAAAAGAATCCACCATGAGGTGCTCTTAGTATTTCAGGCCTATCCCTCCAATTATTATTGGAGTTGTAGTAGTAGTTAGCCCTTTTATTTCCTCCATTATCATTCCCTTCTAATTTTTCCTACGAATTATTTCCTCGCTTCATGTTTCAGATCAGTTGACTATTGCCTTCCTGATGGTTATTATTTAGAAATTTCTTATCTCCAAAACTAGATCTAGCATCTCGGTTCTTATGGTAGTTAGCCACCTACTAAAGTTTTTTCTCTTGTTTGGTAGCCATCTCAAAAACTTCACCCATAGTCAAAGGGTTATGGATGTCCACATTGGCTCCAATCTAAAGCTTCAATTCCAAGATGAACTTCCTAATTCAAAATCGCTCATCCAACTAATACTGAGGTGCATGCTTAAGTAAGTTGGAAAAAATTTCCCAATATTGAGTCACCATCATGTTACCTTGAATCAAATTCTATACTTTTTTCATCTTCTTGTCAAAGAAGATTTGAGGTAACCACCTCTTCCTAAAGTGGTGAAGAAATATTTCCCAAGTTGTCTCCCCTAGCAATAGCTTCTTTTCAAAATTTTCATTGTCCCACAAAGTAACTGCTTCACCAACAAGTTGATATGCAACCCAAATATCCTTGGTCTCATTGGATAGATTTCTAAGTTCAAATTACTTCTCCATCTCAATGATCCAAGCTTGAGCTCCCTCTCTGGTTGTTTTTCCTTCAAATTTGGGTGGTACAATCCTCTTAAGGTCCTTGCCCGATTCTCCTTCAATTTTAACCTTATGATTTCCATGGTCTCCATTCCCTTGATTTTGTTCCTCTTGGTTACCTCTAACCTCTTGTTCGAATTTTTTTTATCTTGTTCCTTTTTTTAATCAGAAGGTTGAGGATTTGGTCCAACCTATCATTTTACTCATTGTTTCTTGGTCCATTATGGTCATTGTTCCTAGTTTGTACCATGGTTGGTTATGAAATGACATGCGTCAAGTTTTGCATCTCAATATAGTAGACCAAGGACCTAGTGTTAAACCTAGAGCTCTAATACCAAAATGTAAGGTTCAAAACCCTAGACTATCTAACAAAAATAAATAGTAACTCATTTTTATAGAAATATAGAAATGAAATGAAACATCTTCAACATATACAAATGACACATTGCATCTCACATGTAAAAGTGTCTAATCTAAAATATTAAGTACTAGAAATAAAGTACATCATCACATGAAGGACTATCCAGTCAATTATTATAGAGTACAAGATATAATTTATTCAAGAATATGACTCGGGCTTTCATTCCCATCTATTCATAACAATAGAAGTAAACATATAAAAGAAACATAATTACTAGATTCCTGACCACCATTAACCCCAATGGTCATTTGCAAACCAATAGAAGAGAACATGGCTCAAGAACGTTTCCACCCAACCACGAAGCTTATGCTTCCCCGAAGTTCTTCCTAACATGAAGAATACCTAACCATGCATGAGAAGCCTAGCAACCTAGAAATGGTTGGTAGGATGGAATCTAGTGCAACCTGATATATATATATGCATTTCACATATGAACATGCTATTCCCTACTATTAGGATATGGAAGAGAGAATAAAATGACATCCATCTATTTCAATGGTACATATATAGCTTTGGCCAAATAAATTAAATCGTAAACGGTAGGTAGATCAAGAAAAGAAAATCTAGTCTCCTCTATTAGTTCAGAAGGTAAAGCCAAAACACAATAAGAATAAAATTGTGTTCCTCATGAATATAATATAACATGCATATATCCAATGATCATAAAAATAAATAACCCTTTTATTTTTATGCAAAATGATTATATGAAGGTCTTTTGTTATTTCAATCCTTTCATGCATAATGATGGTTAAATGTATAATTGGTATGTAATTTGATTATTGGCATGCAATTTGATTATTGACAAGAAATTTGATCTCTAACTAATGATATTTCTGAATTTCATGCAATATTTACAGAATAGCACAATGGTTTTATATTAACAACAAAGAATTCATATATGGTTACACTCACAAAGTGTTCATTAATTCAGGTATAATAAAATCATACCATATATATATTAAAATTGATATGCATAACTATTTTTTTATATTATATGTAATAATCAATGCATAGGTTCTTATAACAACCATGAATCTTTTTGAAAACATGATCGATTCTATGGTTTCAATTGCTACAAGTGAATCTCTATGATGGTATTTACACACACACACACACACACACACAGATATATATATATATATATGGAAACCAAATGTCTTAATCAATTCAATATGTAGGTCCATGTATAACAGAGGTATAAAAACATCTGAATAATTTCCATGAAAAGTTATAGATAGATAAATGTCATATATTGAGGCATTAAGGTCGACACAGGTTTTGTTATGTATGTAGAGGGAGAACAATGCATATGTTGGTTGATACAAAGAACTAAATACATGTTATGATACAAACAATAATTTCCTTCAAACCCCACAATATAATAACAATATCATTCATCAGTTAAACTTGCAGATTTGGTTCTATCTAAGCCTTTACCATGCATTCATAAGCCATATTACAAATAGCAATAAAAAGGTAATACCTAACCTCATGTTTTGCATGCTAAATCCTCAACTATGCTTAGATACTATGATGACAATCCTCCTCAGTCACTGCCAGTAATGATATCAAAATAATCATCCCTACTCCTTTGTTGAGCTCTCTTTTATGGTTTTCATATTTTCATGCAAGTGTTCAACTCCAATTGGAGTATCTCTTTATTTTTAGAACTAAACTTTATCTTTATGCCAAGATCACATTATTTATCATGTAGATCATTTGAATTTAAAACTTATTTTATTTTATTTTTAATATTAAGATATTTATATATTCATATATATAAATAATGATATCATTATTATATATAGATATACAAATATAATAATTGTGAACATAAAGTTTGTATATTTATATACATATATAATTACATTATTATATATAAATACAAATTATGAGATTTATCATTATCAAACATTTGAAAATAAAATATTTTATTTTCCCAATTAAATTAATTTTCATAAATAAAACAACCATAAGACATAGTCATTATTTAAATCATAACAGACAATAGGCAATGATGTATTCATGATAACACAATGCAAATTAATGCAACTATGTGAGTGTGTGCATAGGATTTTGTCATACCAACTATTGTTGGGTGGCTAGATCATCTCTACCTCAACCATATTCTCACCTTCAAATTGTTCCTACACTCATTTGTACTCAATATCTCATCAATAAGTTAGCTCATAAAACCATAATCAATAATCAAAATATTCACATCATAATAATTGTAGACACTTACAAATGTCTTGAATGATATCACACACTCGAATATGATATACTAACATCATTTCATCCTAAAACTCATCCTCTTTTTGCTTAATTGATTAAATTATCCTAGATATTTAATTAATTGCATCATTTTCATCCATTAATCTAATTGACCAAATTAGGTTAATTCACCCCCTTTCATACTAACCTTTCGTCCTATTAAATTGGATAAATCAAATTATCTAATTTAATCCCTAAGTCCTCTTATTTAATTAAATAGCCCTAATCTATTTAATTAAATATCATATATCCCCCTTTTTCATTAAACCATGTATTTAATGAATATCATTTAGTTCCTCTAATTTTCATAATTGAAACATTGTTTAATTATCAAATTACTAATTAAATCTAATCCTCCCACTTGCAAGGGAATATTCTTACTTTGCACATTCCTCCAAAAAGGTAATATTCCCATGGAATGTGCCTTTGCACAATTAAATTTGGTTTTAATTAACTAAATATCTAATTTTTCTCACCCATGAGAATATTTTTTGAGAATATTATTTTTTTATAACAAACTTTCAACAAAGCTTCTTGTGCAAGTTTTGAAAGTGTGTTTGTTTGGATGAATGTGAGCCCTTGATTAAATATCATCTTGCATCATCAACCCTTGATGGGTTCATCCATGATCCATGCCTCCATCTTCCTTCCATTTTGACTGTTGATTAATCCTTTTGATCTTGACCATCAATCTCATTTTGCCTATTCTATAAATAGAGCTTGCCTCTATTGAATAGGGATCCATCTTTTAATCTTAAACTTATATTGTTAAAATCACGTTCATATTGCATCCATGTTTAGCATATATTTAGCATTTTTAGTTTAAATATTGATCATAGTAGCTTAAAGCATCCATTAATAGCTTCCATGGTAACTTAGTTGCATCCATTTAGCATATTTTAGAATTCATACTTGCATCTTTAAATCTTGAATACATTTAGAAAATATTTTCACACATTTACAACACACATCTTAGCATATATCATGTTAAACTAGCTTTCATCATGTTTTATCATACACATCTTTCATTGGTTTCATCAATTTTCTTCAATAAAACTGATTGAAACAAGCTCATTATCCAAGGGATTGGGAAAGGGTCGTCATTCCACATCAATGTGACACCACTTCCCCAATAGGATAAGTTTCAATGTCTTAGAATAGATGTTTGTCAAGCTTTCATGTTTTGTAACATGTTAGATTAATGGCTTCTTCATTTTTATTGATATTGAATATCTTATTGGGATTGATGCTTAGTGGATTAAATATGCCTTGAATTTGTATGGATTGGGTGTTGTTAACCTATACTACATCATCGGTCACATTTTGGCTCTAGAGGGAGGGAGAACTTTAATGTTTTGAGTGTTTTTTGAAGGAATTTTGTAGGTTACACCCAAAATTTTGCTTGAAACCTATCAATCTTTTTAATCATATAAAATTGGGAAAATTAAAGCTTGAAAAATGGCTATATGGGTTTTTTAGATCTCAGTCTTACCTTTTCATAGCTTTTTATAGCACTCAATTTCATCAAGAATTGAAAAAGATATCAATTTTTTAATTTTGTTGTGTTTTTCTTTTAATTTTGGGTTTAATCTCTTAAATGCATGATTTTCTTTCATTTTTAATAAATTTTATATGATTAATATTGTAGAAAGGTTGTTGGGTTTTGAAGATTTCATGTTTATCTTTCCAAAAAAAATTACGATTTCAAAATTCATCAAGATTTGAGAAATTTGTTGTTATCTCAAGTTGTTATAATCTAATTTTCTAAAAATGTTTCTCAACACTTTGTGAAAGGATAAAATGAATTAACTTTCAAAGTTGGATAAAATTGAACCAAACAACCTCACATTTGCTTTAAATTTTGACATGTCCTTTATATTTTTTATTTCATCTAATTTCTAACATGTCACTGACTTCTAGTTTTTGTTTTTGAGGCTAACTAGTTTTGCAAGTTTGAGCAATAAAGTGTGAAGTGAAAGAGCATATCGTCATTTGATTATATAATTGTAACAAGTGTTTTTACACTTATGGGGCAATTATAACCCATTTATGATGCTTTATTTCACATTTTAGGACCAAACCAGATTTCTTTTTGGTTTAAAATGAATGTTCAAATTGGTTAAAACTAAACCCTCACATCATTATGCTTGTTGGTTTAAAATTGAACAAAACAATCTCCACACTTCATTTTGGTGCTTAAAACAAATTCATTATGCTTGTCAAAGTTAAAATGAACATGAGTCTAATTTTCTTGTGAATGCTTGTTGTGTGTATCCTCTCCTCTTGCGATTTGTGCGATCTTGGGTGAAGAAAAACACACAAGTATACTTTTTCTTCTTGGAAGCGCCTATCCTCTCCCCTTGTTCCTTTTGGAAAATATTGAGTGACAAAAACCATTTTTAAAGCTTCAAACATGTGTTACCTTTAGTGGGCCTACGTCCCAACTTGTGAGAGGGAACGACCCAAGCGGTACTTTCATTTCAATCCGCTATAGAAATAATTGGTGTGACAAAAGTCATTAAGCAGCTGGTGTAGTTAAAATGTACCAAAGAAAGTCTCCTCTAGTATTTGTTTGATACGTTAAAACCCTTAGATGTTTCTAAAGGCTAGGAGGCCTCTTAATTGAGTGAATTTTTCACATGTATAGCACCAGTTCATCTTGAAATTCTGAATTAAAAACCTTGTTTGTAGTAGCTTGCCATTTCCTCTAAAGTGTATTTTGAAGTAGTGCATTGGAATAACACCGTTCTAAGAATTTAATTACCATTTCCAATTTTTGGTTGAGGCAATAAAGCAAATAGGGAAGGGACACTTTTTCTTGGCATGTTAAGATGTTACATCTCCTTAACATAGCCTATTTTTCCAATCCATTTTCTCGGATTAATCATCTCTTAGGGGATGATGGTAAGCCTAATGAGAAATGCACACCTACTTAGGTTTGTAATTTCTTTAGAGTCATTTTAATACTTGCTTGGTTCCAAAAAAAAATTCAAACCCTTTGGTTTAAGCATGGATACCCTTTGAAAAAAGCCTTTATATTGATGCTTGTCCTAAGGATTTATATCCTTAGAGACTTCTAAATATTTGGGTTTACATCTCAATCCATACTCCCCAAAGTTAACCTAGGTAACTATGCCCCTAACTTCATCCTTTTCACAAAATAGACTTTGTGAAATGAATGATGTTTTTGACATAGACATTTAGTTTGAAACTTAAGCAAGACAAAGTATTTGTGGTAAAAAAAAATCATTTAAGCAAGATAAATTGACAAATTGGACCCCACATTGACCATTTGGCATCTGATCACTCCAATTGAGCAACCAAATCGTACACCCGCTTTCATTCAACCAAACTTTGAACTAATTGAAGGAGAACAAATGGATATAATTAGTAGTTTGAGAAGATTCACTTTTGAAACAAAGGAAACAACAATCCAGTGGAGAAATGTCGCATACATCTTAGACGAACAAGAGGAACAAGCCGATATTGTGGTTGGAAGGCCCATATTACCACTTCCTACGTGGCAATAAACATCCTCTTTTTCATGATCTTGTGCTTCTCTAAATGATCTCTCACAAAATCAAAATTCCCAAGAGAAGGTCTACATGTCACTATTTCAAACTTAGACATCATAGTGCAAAGTATATTTGGAGTCATATCTTAAGGAATCACCGCAACCGAGATAGATCAATAAGGAGACATTTTCTATGCTATTTCATGGATTAACCAAATCTACACATTTCACAAGAACTTCTCCTTAATCATTGAGTCCTTAAGGTTTTATCACTTTAGAGGTATAGCATGTTTCTCACTATCTTGGTCTTGCCAAATCAAACAAAGGTTCATTTTAGGTTAACATATCCTTGGTCAAAACATTTCATCCACCTTCATCACATTTGACATTCCACTTCACCAAAAAACTTTGGAAAACTTTTGGACATATCAACACTTTGGACTTAGACAATCATCAAACCAATCCCCTAACTTAGCTACTTTGTATGTGAAATGAATCATTTTCCATGCAACTAGTTAAGTTAGTTATCATATTTTTGGACTAGTTTATCTTAAAGGTCACAAGTCTACCTTAAATATTTACATGTTCATTAACACTTTTATCTAAGACATCAAAACATCAAGCCTCTTAGTCTAAAATTATTGTCCAAAATTTTAGAAAGTTCATCCCCTCATGTTACTCACCCTTTTCATCACTCACTCACATCATTGGTCCAAAACACCTTATAGGTTCACTTTTTCAACAAGGTCAAAACATAAGAAAAACATGGAATATAAACTTGATTCATACATCATGAGTGATCTAAATCAGCACAACTATCAATATCTTACAATACCAATTGATTATCGAAACTCACATTTATACAATTCACACATGGGATCATTAGATCATACAAACCTCAATACTACAACAAATGTGAGTATTCTCAATCTAAATTTTAGAACACCTTTCCCTATGGTAGATTTAAATCGAAGTCAAAACCTACAAATCTATCAACCAAATGATCAATACATGAGTCTTGAACAAAACAACATTATCCCATCAAATCAATACATGCCACATGTGGATATACCAAATAAAGACTTACCAAACATGAACACATCAAATAAATACATTCCATATGTGAATATACCAAATAAAAACTTACCAAACATGAACATATAAAATTCGTACTTCATGAACTATGGGATAGATACATTTGTAAATCACACCAATGTTGTTCAAAATCCAAACGATAAGTTGAAAAATAAATGTATTGATCCAAATCAAGGTAACACCGTGCAAAATCAAGGTTACCTAAATCAAAGCAATGCGTTTCCCAACCACAACAATGTTCAATGCCAACCTATGATGTGAAATCTAAACATCATCCCAAATCATAACATTTTCCAAAATCAATTTGTGCATGATCCCATAAAAATTCCACAAGTGTATATTCCAAATATTCTTGACCAACAACCAAATCAACTATATATCAAGGGTATCAAAATCAAAATCAAAATCAAGATCAAATAATTTTCTGAAATCAAATTGCTACACTTACCAAATTCATTGATTCATATCACCAAGAGACATCTCCACCCCAAAATTGACACACTCTCCCATTGGTTGAACCATGTCATCAAAATATTGAGTTGTGTCCACAACCATATCAAGAACAACATCCTCAATATCAATAATTTGGATATCAAAATCAAAAACCTCAACAAGATCAATCACCATGTCTCTAGGATGAATCACAACTAGATCAATCTCAACAAGCATAAATCTCACAAGATGACAAATGTTAATACACTCCTTTAGGAGAGCCAATTGAATCAGCATTAAACACGTTATTTGATGCAAAACTCATCACTCTTCCAAAAATAAGTGTTTTCAACTCTATCATGAACTTATTTTGGAATAAAGGTAGATATTATTGTAAGTATCATAGATAAAATATTCATGAAACATCAAACTATATTCAACTCAAATATCTCATCCAAGACCTTGATCAACAAAAAATAACTGTTGAGGACAATGATCAAGATTCAACTACTAATTATAGTAGTGACAATCTCTCCACCACAATTGTTAAAAACAATGACCAAGATCTATCCATCAATGAGCACATTGAATATGTTTCTACCACATCAAGCAATCAAATAAACATACATCAAGAGTCAAATTAATCATGATCAAAATCCCTCACCGATATCTAACAATGATCCATTTCAAGAAATTTTAACATCATTTGATCCTAGGATTGAAAACATTGACAATATCCCCACCACCATTTTTAAGGAAAAAATTCAACATTCATCCGCCAATGATCATGTTGACAAGGTCTCTAGCTCATCCAATGAGAAAATCAGCATACCTCAAGATACGCTTCATAATCATGATCAGAATACCTCACCAATATGTAACAATGATCCATTTCAAGAAATCTTAACATCATTTGGTCTCATGGATGAAGACATTGGCAAGGTTTCTACCACAATTATTGAGGACAAAATTCAAGACCCATTCACCAATGATCATGTTGACAATATCTCTACATCACCTAGCAAGTTAGAGGACATATCTCAAGAATTTATTCTAAAGAATGATCAACATCTTTCACCAAAGTCTAGCAATGGTCCTTTCCAAGACATATTGGCATCCTTTGACCTTATGGTTGTAGATATTTAAGTAATCCTTAACTCAACAATTGATCCAAATCCACTCAAAGATCAAGAGGATATTGAGCCACTTCCCATACCAAATGAAGATATCCAAGATCCCTTAGTAAGCAATCCATCCTTTGAAATTAGCCCATGTCAAGAACTTGATCCAAAGCACATCGAAAGTAATTCCAAATTAATCAAGATCAAGAATCTGTATCTCCAAAATGGTACAATGATCTAATTGGAATGCTCCAATCTATACAAGATGTCGCAAATTATGATCATATCCATATAGCACTCACTCCCCCATCTACCCCCAATATGCCTTCTTTGGATGGACACATAGATGATATTCATTTAGAAAAATATTTCTTTACTCTTGATATTATTACACAAAAACAAGAGGTTATTGATTCCTACAGTCAGACTGAGTTGTCAACGTCAAGATCAAATATATCCCAAATTCAAATTGAGGACATCATGTATGAAGATATCCAACATTATCCACTCAAGGAAACAAGTCGGACCAAATAGGATATTTTGGAGTCAGCAGAGCAGCAAATTGAAATAACATCATTTGCAGTGGCCATTTATCAAAAAATTCTTGCTAAGTAGGACATCTCAAAATAGGCAGAATCAAAGCATGAAGATACTACTTCCACAATATTGGGGCCAACTTCATCTCAAGCAAATGTCAATATAGAGAGAACGAATAATCCCTATGATGAAACCAATGCTAATGCCACAACTAGCCATGTCACAAATCTTCATCCACCCATCATCCCATCCACAAATTAGGAACAACACAGAAAGAAAGATTCCTATCAAAGCAAGGAGAAAATCGTCAAAGAAAACAAATCAATGAAGCAAAATGGACAAATCAAATACAAATGGATACCAAAGAATACAAAAGAAAATCATCCCAATCATACTCCATTATTCAAAGAAACTATGGGGCAAAATCAACAAGGGAAATGTATCCATCAAAGGCGTCCACTAATACAAAATTAGGCTTCTCAAGCAACATACAAAGTATATCAAGGGTAGAAGCAAAAAGATGAGTCCACGAAACGTGGAAGTTCTTGCCTTGGGCAAAAAAATGAAATCCGCTTGCAAAAAACGGGATCCCATTTTTAATAAACGGGATCTTGTTTAGGTTCGGGACCCCAAGCCAAAAACGGGATCCCGTTTCAATTATTTTTTATTTTTTTTATGAATTTAAGAAACGGGATCCTGTTTCAAAACGGGATCCCATTTTTTAAATTCATAAAAAAATTAATTTTAATGATTTTAAGAAACGGGATCCCGTTTGAGAACAGGATCCTACTTTTTAAAATACGGGATCCCGTTTCTTAAATTCTTAAAAAATAATTTTTTTATGATTTTAAGAAATGAAAACGGGATCCCGCTTTTTAAAATACGGGATCCCATTTCTTAAAATCATAAAAAAAATTATGAAACGGAATCCCGTTTTTTAAAATTTTAATTTTTGGTCGGGTTTTTGCTTTGTTTTTCGGTTCGGGAAAAGGCTTGAGGACCCGAACCTAAGCTTTGGACCTGGTTTGACCTGCAAGTTGAAGGTCCTAGCAATGTCACAAAAAAATACTGAGTTTAGGCATATGGTTGACGCCTTTTTTGCAAAAAAAATCAACAAAATTAAAACCCATTTTAGATGAGACAATGTAGATTCCAAATATGTAATTTTTTCTACAATTGGACTTTTTTTCTATTTTTTAATTAATTTCTGATGAAATTGGTCCATAAACTTTAAATATCAGTGTTTTTTACTATTTTAATAACTTTTGATCAACATAATATTTTGACAAACGGATTGCATAATGGCAAAACTCAGACAATTATTTTCAATTTTAAAAAAGAAATGCAAAAAATGATAACTTTAGGTCATCTTATGCATGTCGTACATGACGATTTTTCTAAACGACAAATATGTCTAATAAAAAATTAACAAAAAAAAAATATTCAATAAAAATTACAAAAAAATATCCAGGGCATGCTTCAGTGAGTCACAAGTCTTTTCCCAAAAGGATTTAGAAAAATATGATAATTTAAGTCTAAATATGGATGTCGTACATGTGCACGGTATGGTAAAAAAAATGACTTTTAAATAATGGTTTTTACAAAAGCCTATTGAAACTCATTTTGTACAATGTGGGTATTGAAATAAATTACATATTTGGAAACTAGACTTTGAGTACTACATTTTATGATTTGTGACTTGTTTGAAGATTTCATCTCTAAGTGCTTCAAATTTTAAGGTCAAATGTGTCAAACTCTGAAAATCAGGGAAAACACTTCCACTTTTTGGCCAAAAAGTGGACTCAACTTCTTGCCAGCATCCTCAAGCAATTGGTCCCAATCTCACGCAAACCTCCATATCCACCCATCATTGCTCATCATCCCAATTTTATAGAATCAAAGGTTCCAAATCATCGACCAACCCATCTACATCTTGTATCCCTCAATGCATTCCACCATCCACTTCGGCATCCATGGTATCCAACTCTCATATTGACCGTGTGTTGGAAGTAACTTTTTATCATAAGGGTTTTGAAGGCACTCTATCATGATGTGTGCACATAGATGAGGTTGATTCCAGTATTAATAGGGTGGATCAATATTTTAAAAATTTGCATTCAAGTGCTCATATCTTAATAAATCATCTTCTTCAAGCAATATATCATTGGCACATTATGATAGTAGAATCTACATCAGTACCACCAGATGGTTCCACATGAGCATAAAATTTCCAAAAAAAAATAATAAAAATCCAAAAATCCAAAAAATAATAAAAATAAAAATTGTCCTCTAGTGAAAACCACTTCGGTGGTGCTTTGGGCAAGTACTATGATGAAAACCTAGCAATCAACTTTCATGAGTAGAATCGAGCATCTATGTGCACCATTTCAGGTGGAAGCATCTCATCCCATCCATAATAAATCTCACATTTTATCCATCTTATCCTTATAATAAATCCATTCATCCATAAATCATTTTTCCAATCCATTTTTATCCATTTATATCCATATTCGAAATTATCTTGATCTTAGAAAAGCTTCAATAGGTACTTCACACTTGCTTATGGTAAACATTTTGGCATGGGTCATTATCATTGATCCTATCCTACCCAGCATTATCTAATCCATGGAGGATTATCTAAATGAGCATTCTTTATTTTGAACACCTTATCCGATCACAAGATAATCCTTGGCATCCTTTGCATGTTTACCATATCCATCCATCCATACATTTATACAAGCATCCATCCATGGCATTCCATACATCGCTAGACACTGGGGGTAGATATTTGCATCTTGCTTTGGGAATAAATCTTGATCTATATCTTCCAATTTATGTGGTGATCTAAACATTGGAAAACTTGAAATTAAATTGGTCAAATCATTCGTAAGCAAAAATCCAAATCACTAGCCCATGGCATATTTTGACGAGAGGATGTTCCTTATCAAGATTTATCTTTTATCAAACATCAATCCAAACAATCAATATCAGTTGCATCTACCTTGCACTTCAACAGCACATCAAATCATCCCAATAGATTTTGTTCCAAGCCTAGCTTCAAAGTCTTGATCTAGCTTATCCAATCAATCCATCATCATCTCGGGATATATCATTTCCCAATCTTTGTGTTGTTCAACACTATCCTTGCATTGTTGTGCATCCTCAAAAATGTTATCACTGTCAATAGTCAATTAATCAGATCAATCAATCCAAGCTTGGCTTTCAACAAAATCCTAAATAGATCATTGATATCATCACATATCCATATCCAAATCGTCAAAATCTCTCAAAAATCTAAAAACACTTGCAAAACATCAAAATAAAAAACGTTGCCATGTCGAACTACGAGTGTCTGAGCTTGAACATAGGCAAGGCCATCAGTGATGTGCCCTTGAGAAACCCTAGGTCATTCCTTTAGGATTTTGTCATAATAAATAGGCATTTCATCAACAATGAGTCAAGTGAGTCAAACTATGCGGTCTTTGCATGTATAACATAGGCAAGGCTAATCTTTGATCAGCCCCCGAGGCCCCTAGGATAGTCTTTTAGATTAGGTTTCTGGTCAAAATTTGGAAAACCCCTAAACATTCAAATATCAAAAAATCCCTAAACATTCAAATATTGAAAAAGCCTTAAACATTTGCAAAATCTTGGAAAACCCCTAAACATTCATAAAATTTGAAAAATCCCTAAACATTTGAAAACTTAGAAAACCCCTAAACATTTGAAAACTCATAAAACACAAAAACATTTGAAAATTAGAAAATCCAAAATATTGGAAAATCAGAAATCCCTAAATAGCCTCAAATAACCGAAAACCAAAACATTCACATAAACTTTCAAAAATACCAAAAAATAGCCTCAAAACATTTTCAAAACATCAAAAACAGTGAAATATTCCAAAAAAAAACCAAAACAATCCATCCCATTTCACTTTCACCCACAATAAACCTTCATCCATAATAAATCAATCATCCCCTTCAACCTTTGGTAAAACAAGTAGAAGTCAAGTATCGCAAGTCGTAAAGTGAGAACCTAAGTGTCTAAATCTAAAGTCTAGATCATAGGTAAATGAATCAGTGGAGTGTGTATCAATGGCTTAGATCGCACACCTCATCCTAATCAAAGCATCTAATCAACATGTCATAGGATGAATCCTTCATGTGATGGACATCAACATCATAAATCACCTTAGCTATATTAATCTGGAAAGAGATATAGATAACACTGACTGTTTGTCTTTGATCTTTTCTTATGATTTATTTTATTGACCTATTCCAAGGACCTTTCAATGATGTGTAAATGATTTAGAGAGAAAGAAATGGGGCATCGATCATTAGCTTTCATTTGTTGTGCTTGTGGGTATTCTTGTAAAATAATCTTGGCACATACTCGCTTAGTTACATGTGTAGGGAGGTTAGGTTGTTTGGATTAAATTGTTGACTATTGTGTATTCTTTGGTCCAATGTATTTTTAACTACTGAACTACATTCCAACAAGGTTTTCATATGTCAAGGTTTGAACAAGAACTATCCTATTTGTTTGTAGAGTCAAAGTCCATTACACTAGATACACTATCCTAATTATCAATACCTTGATGCATCGTGTCTATGTGTTATATCAAAAATAAGGAATGAGTAAAAATCCCCATCCCAAGGTATGAGCGAAATCATCCATCTGATCACCATATCTAATAAAGTCTTGAAGAATCATAGGCTTGTTGGACTTTTGAATCAATCTCAAAACAATGGTCAAATCCATCCATCTTATTCTTCTTATTCTTCTATGTTTACTAATAGTTCTATCTAAGTATCAAATATGTGTGATATATCAAATATACATGAGGCTACCCATGGTCGATGACTGTCTATACATCATCAAATCTATCTACATCAACATCTAGGCTTTCTAGGAACTATTTTTCATCCTCTTCACCAACAATCCCTCTTTCACTAGGGCACAGTGGGGCATCTATAATATCATCTTCAGCTTAACAATTTGAAAAATTTGCAGCTCTTTGATTTAAAAGCAACCTTAAATCTCACGCATCTCAAGCATAATTTTGATTTTCACCTATCGTGAGCCCAATCCGAACACTTTATTCTCTGATTGATCTCTCAAGGGGGCAACCAACCATCTTTCAATCATATCAATATCAAATCATCTAACGAATTTTGTTCTTATTCTTGATATCAAATCTTCATCATTTTATCAAATCAATCATCATTGGGATAATCTTTCCCTATCAATCCTTGTCTTGTTCATATCTTGACAACACTATCCTTGAATCATTTTGAATCCTCAACAATGTTATCAATCAATCAATCAAATCAATCAACTTTATCTTGGCTATCAACATCTCGAATAGATCATTGATATCCATTTTTGCATTGTCATCAACATCAATCTTTGAACCAATACAACAAGTACATTGCTTCAAAGAGAGGCAAAATGTAAACACTTAAAAATGTCTTGAATGATATCTCACACTCGAATCTAAGATACTAACATCATTTTATCCTAAAATCCATCCCCTTTTCACTTAATTGATTAAATTAGCCTAACTATTTAATTAATTGCATCATTTTCATCCATTAATTTAATTGACCTTAATAGGATTAATTCAACCCCTTTCATGCTAACCTTTTGTCCTATTAAATTGGATAAATCAAATTATCTAATTTAAATCCTAAGTCCTCTTATTTAATTAAATAACCCTGAGCTATTCAATTAAATATCATATCACATCCCTTTTTTGAATAAAATCATTTACTTAATGAATATCATTTAATTCCTCTAAATTGCATAATTGAAGCATTGTTTAATTATCAAGTTACTAATTAAATCCAATCCTCCCACTTGAAAGGTAATATTCATTCTTTGCACATTCCTCCAAAAGTGGAATTTTCCTTTGCACAATTAAATTTAGTTTTAATTAACTAAATATCTAAGTTTCCTCACCCATGAGGATATTCTCTTTCTTCACTCATTTGAAAAAGGGAATATTCATTTTTTATAACAAACTTTCAACAAAGCTTCTTGTGCAAGTTTTGAAAGTGTGTTTGTTTGGATGAATGTGAGCCCTTGATTAAATATCATCTTGCATCCTCAACCCTTGATGAGAATCCATGATCCATGCCTCCATCCTCCTTCCATTATAACTATTGATTAATCCTTTTGATCTTGACCATCAATCTCATTTTGCCTATTCTATAAATAGAGCTTGACTCTACTGAATAGGGATCCATCTTTTAATAGTAAACTTGTGTTGCTCAAATCACATTCATCTTGCATCCATATTTATCATATATTTAGCATTTTTAGTTTAAATCTTGATCATGTAGTAGCTTAAAGCATCCATTAATGGCTTCCATGGTAACTTAGTTGCATCTATTTAGCATATTTTGGAATTAGGACTTACATCTTTAAATCTTTCATACATTTAGAATAGATTTACATGCATTTACAACACACATCTTAACATATATCATGTTAAATTATCTTTCATCATGTTTTATCATACACATCTTTCATCGATTTCATCAATTTTCTTCAATAAAACTTATTAAAATAAGCTCATTATCCAAGGGATTGGGAAAGGGTTGCCATTCCACACCAATTCGACACCACTCCCCCAATAGGATAAGTTTCAATGTATTAGAATAGATGTTTGTCAAGCTTTCATGTTTTTAGCATGTTAGATTAACGGCTTCTTCATTTTTATTGATATTGAATATCTTATTGGGATTTATTCTTAGTGGATTAAATATGCCTCAAATTCATATGGATTGGGTGTAGTTAACCTATACTACGTCATCGGTCACAATAATTAATCGTTATTTTAATCACAACAACATGCATTTTAAAGATAACATCTAGTTTATCATCCATGAACACCTTAATATATGCTTCAAACACATATTATCCAATGGTCTCATCTAGTTCCATTTATTATCAAATAAATTTTATGCAAGAAAAATCGAGATGTGACACACTAACCATGAATTATGGGTGAATAAGTTTGACTCAAAAACTACACAATTGAATTATGGTAAAATGCCACAATTTGATACACTAAAAAAATATCTACTAGTTGTCATTTGATGAGCTAAATGTGATCTATAACATTAATGATTCATAAGGCACAATACTTGTTGAAATTTTTAAAAATGGGGTGGCAATAAATGTTTGTTTGATCTTGAGGGAAACTCCATAATAAAGTGTACTTGAGCCAAAGTAATATTGAGATGAGTAACTTAGGAAGTCTCAATGCTTCAAACTTGTGAGAATCACTTATATAATGATTGATAATTTGATCATTCATTCACATACGGCATGGGTTCAAGTGTGAAGCACTGCTCTTGGGTCAATGATCTTGACTAAGAAATTATAGAGTTGAATCTTGATAAAACATTATAATTTAATACGTGCTACTAAAAATACCTCCTACTTGTCATCTAAATTATCAATTCAACCTTCATATTTGGAAAAATAAGAACTATTCCAAGCCTAATATATGGATTTTATTAGTTTATAGGATAGCATTTACATTCTCCAAAAAGTGCATATAAGCACAATATGATTATGTTAGGTGCATGCATAAATTTTAGAGCATATGCATGTTACCATTAATATTGCATGTTTGACCACCTTTTTCTCCCTCATCTTGGTGCACATACCCCCTTTTTTGTTACATGCTTGCATATTCACTTCCCCTTATATATTTTGAGCTACATGATTTTGTTTTCCCACTTTGAAGCATTTTCCTATCTTTTTCTACATGAATTGCCTTTTTTTCACATCCTCATCATTGACCTTCCACATCTTATCCTCATATTTGTTCATCTTTACCAATTGGTTTTTCTATTATGACTTACATGATTTGCTATTTTTTGTAATTGTTATGCATCCTTAAGCTTTCTCTTTACCATTGTTTTTTTCTTATTCTTTCATGCTCATTATCCCATTTTTTACAATACTCATATTTTACTTTTATTACTTGATACTTATACTTATGATATTTTACATACTTGGACTACATCTTTTTTAAAATGTTTTTATTTATGATCATTATCGTCATGCTTAAGTTACCTAAGTGTATTATGTACATCATATGTAGACATCATGTGCCTTCATTTCTATATCATCTATTGGGAGGCATCATATTTCCCCCATATGTAGTTACAATAAATCATCTCATAATTTTAGAGTTATCCTTTTATATTAGGGGCATCCTACCTTCCCTTATTTCTCTATTTTTTATTACTATTTATCATAAAGCATCCTATTACATTGGGATGGTTTTATGCCATTCCATATATCATTTTGTTCCTTCATTCTTGATTATGCTCCTAGAGTTAATTTTACCATATTAGGGGCACCACGCCTTCCCCCATTTCACCTTATGTCTATATATCTAATTATTCACCTAGAGCTATGTTACTATTAGGGAACTATCATCTTACCTTGACCATTATGTGTTCATGCTCTTGGATGCCACATTTGGGGTCCATGCCTATCTTAGTGTCATATATACTTGCATTGGTATTTTTGGCCATTTGTACCACATCACAACATTCATTTGTTCATAATGGGGGAAACCTTATATATCTTGATACTTATTTATAGTCATAATGTACTTTCATGTCTACCTACTATATGTCTTATTGCACTTTTTAACTTTACATAATTTGCATACTTATATGCCTACCTTATATTTACATTTCATATATTTTTCACCTTTCCTAGATAGTTGCAAGTATAAATATTGAGACTCATCACTATGTCCATCATTATCACATAGAACATGATGCTGCCTACATATATTCCTCGACTTTTTTATATTGGTAGAATTGCTTAACCATACTCCTACTTCTTTCTAGATAGTGAAGCAACTTCACAATTTTATCTTACTTCACTTGTGATATAGACACAAAGAATTGCATAATTTTCTTTATTTTATATTTTTCTATAGTGTGCACATAACATGGATGAACACACAAAAAAGGTCTACTAGGTCCATTACTTTATATGGATCTTTGTATTATTTTTATGATTGAATATTTACCTTCATGTATATTTATGAATGATTATTTAAGATTTACATACACCTTAAAATGAGAAAATTCAATTTGATAAAATTTATATACCCATACTAAGTTCCATTTGATTTTGGACCCATTTTGATAAAATGACTCAAATAATTATAAATTAATTATAAAACCTCCTTAACAAGAATTCTAGAAGTACTCTAAAGTTTACTCTATATTGTGTTCTTTTCCATAAACAAATTACGACAACCTCCTAAGAGATCCCCTTTGTCTATGCAACCTGACTTTTAAATAGACTCCTTCAAATGTGACTTATTTTATCCACTAGTGACTTCAGCTGAAAACAAAAACATTCCATTTAAGTTTATATTGATATTAATCAATAAGCAGGACTTACATCCCACATTGTGTTCAAGTAATTTTGACAGGCTGTTTTTTGGCCCAAAGATATTACAGGCTCCTGCAAATGGGGATCTGCTAAATTGTTTGCCATGTTTTCTTTCTTGACAAGAATATTATGACGATATTCAGAAGTGATTGAATTGAACACACCAACCTCGAACATACTTATCACAGGCTTTGGGCTCATCATATCTCGGACATAAGCAAATGCAAGCTGATCTCTTGGGTTGAATGCCTCCAATTCATTGAATAGCAGGCATGAAAAAAGATTTGTTTCAATTTCATGCTTTCTCAATATCAATCCAGTGTCAGGAACATCTGAAACAAAACACAAGAAGCAACCATATCAATGCAAATTACATTGAATTCCAAAAGCAAAAGAAGAAAATAGCAGATGTATGCAATTGTATACCACTATCAAATGGTAGCTTTGAAGGATTCCATGGCTGCAACCCCTCTTTACAATAGCACTCCATTTGATGAAGCACAGCCTGTTTATTCCATTTGTGCCACCTGACAGTAAAGATAGCTTCCTCCATAGTATGAATATTGTAAGGATGCTTTGCAATGGCCATGCTGGCATTTTTTCTTATTAGCAGAGCATCTAAAATTATCAATGGATCAATTACCAGTTGAAGCTTGGCATCCACCCATATGCTATAAATACTATTTGGGAAAATCCTGTGAATCAAATGCTTTGGTATGACACCATTCATCACAGTAGTATTGTAAGGCAAGTTTGTAACCAGCACAATCCTCCACAATCCAATTTTATGGAATTCATCTGGCCTTATGTCACTCCGGGCTAGGGATTCAAGGGTTTCTTTATCTACAAACATGAAAAAGCAAACACTTTGGGCTGTGATTTTCTTAACATGTCTTGGCTGCCTGAGCTTGTCATAAGCTCCAAAAATGGCAGAAACTACAACTAGACCCCTGCAAGAATCCATAGCTTGGCGATCTTTACTAGACACTTGAAATCCAGTGTCTTGAGTACTTAAAAACCCACAAGATATTTCTCTAGTCCCATCATACTGAAAAAATGACATTCTTTTTTCAAGGCTCAGACTGCCCCCAAATGAATCGGATCCATTACTGTCTGTTGAATATATTACAGATGTATGATTCACATTTCTTCCATGTTCCATATTCTTGAGAACCTCTGTGGCTGGCATAACGGATTGAAAGAAATAAATATATATTCAGAGCTATGTGGAAGTTGTAAAAACTATGTCCAGGACAAACAGCTTGGGATGCAATGGCTAGACTGATAGGAAAATTCACCGTCAACAATTCACTGTCAAAAAATTCACTTCCAACAATTCATTGAGAACAATTCATCTCCATGACAAATTTATCTCGTTCATATCATATTGCTGGCGATGAATTTTCCATGAGATGAATTTGTCATGACGATGAATTGTTGAAAGTGAATTTGTTAACGGTGATGAATTGTTGGCGGTGAATTTGACTGAAGTCTGATAGACAACATGCAGCATGACTTTATGAATTATTGAGCAAGAAGAAAACAACATGGGTGATCAAGATTTCACCTGATCTATGTGATAAAAAGATACAAGAGGAATTTTCCAAGGCCATGGCTCGGCGCAGTCTGTACTTCTCTGGTCCATAAGATGCAGGATACAAAAACACAGGCCATAATATCTCAGCCTCCAGATCTGCTTGAAAAGATAAGGCACCTCTGATATGTTGGCATCTGTAGAAATTATTGAACAAGCTGCTCTTCAAAATGCAAAGAAATGATAACATTAATATGCATAGGAACAGAATTGTTATACAATTAACCATTTCTTTTGGGCCAGAAGAAAACATCATCTTCTATTTGTTATGTGTTAGTTTCTCTAATTGGTGTTATCTAAAGGCGGAGTACACAAACTTCAAAAGTCAAAAGGGTTCATATTTTTCTCAGCGAATAGATAAATATAATAATATTTTCATAATTTTCTATCCAATGTTTATTTGAATTGTTAATTATGTCCAACTTCCGCCATTTAAGAGCGACAAAGGGAAAGCGGTCACGATCTTTTTTCTCTGATATGATTTTTATGTCCAACTTCCGTTAAGAACTACAAAGGGAAAGCGGTCACGATCTTTTTTCTCTGATATGATTTTTTTTATTTCTACTGGTTATGGTAAAAAGTTTATATCGAACACTTCAACTATAGTGTTAACTAGTATATGTATTTATGACTACCACTTGCACTCCAATGAGGTGCAATACTTACGTCGATAGGTCAATATACAGTGGTATTTTATCATGAATATGTAGAAGCGGTGTATTTTTTTGTGTGGCGATGAGTTTTTGCAATCTATGCGATTTGTCTTCAAGGCCTGCACAACAAAAGCAACGGGGTGGTTAGGTGTGTAAATAAGGCGTTGATGCAGTCAAATTGTAGCACCAATTTTAAGCTTAGAAGTGTGAATTGTGTAATGATTTGTAAGTGCTCAGAGGAGAGTTTTGCAAGAGAGGAATTTGTAACAATGGTATTGATGAACCATGGGAATTTGGGAGAGATAGTAGATAGATAGGAATGAGAGTTGTGTACCTTGATTTAGGAGAGACATAGTTGTTGTAAGCAGGCCTCCTCTTGTTTCCTTATGATTGTGAATGGATTGGTTTGCATTTTGGAGTATCTTTCAAAAGAGAATGGTGGTTGAATGCGAAGATCGTTTAATGATTGAACTCTAGATATGGCTGTAAATGTTAGTCCCTGCCTATCTATTTTACCAATATCAATTGTTTATTTTTGCAGTGTTAGGCCTTGAGCTTTGTGTATGGTAATAGCCCATGCCATTGTGAGCAGTATCTGCCTTCTATTGCCCAGGGAAACAGGTATTATCGGTATGCTCTTGGGGTCAAGCTCGTTCCATGGTGGCCCGTTGTAGGTATCGAACCTTGTTACAACATACATGGGAACATCTGGCGGTTTGGAACCTGGACTATAAATGATTTCAACAACTTTGCCAAGAGCTCCATTCACCAGTCCTGCTTGTGTCCATATGTTGGATGTGAGCATGATGTGTTGCCCTTTACAAAGCAATACTTCTTTTTCAAGATGTTCATCGTTAGCTGCAATATCCATTCCACATCAAGTGCTTGGTGCAACATTGATTGCAATTGGACGGTTCAACGATTTTAACATTCCTCTGTTGTGTAGTCTAACTAAATCATTGGTAGCAAACAAGTGCATTGAATTGTTGAACTCTTCTTTTTCTCTTGATGCACGAGTTTCTTGTATGTGTGTCATTAAAAGTTGTCAATCTTCTTTTGTTGCTTCTGCATTACATATGTTTTGCAATAGTTGACGGAATCTTCATTGTGTCGGAGTCTCACCTTGTTGAAAAAAGACTGTTTGTAAGGTGACAACAGTTGTAAATTGGTTCCACAGTGTTTTTGCAGTTGAGTGGGATGTGTATAGAGGTTTGTCCATTACAGGTAGCAATTGGGCGAGATCAGCGATCAATATTATAGACACTCCACCAAAGTGTAGATGTTGTCGGTGTGGGAAAGCCTCACGTAGTCTTGTGCCTATTTTCAATAGCAACTTTGGACCTATGAAGCTCATCTCATCAATCAAGATGTATCTTAAATGTTTCATATCTTCTTGAAATGTTGTTAATATCTGTCCTTGTAGTGGGTTCATGTCTTTAATAGGGATTTGAAGCATTGAATGTATAGTTGATGCATGAATGTTAAATGCAGTCACCCCTATAGGAGCTAATGTGAGCAGCTAGCTTTTTTGTTCTAGGCTCTTACTTGTGAGTTATTTTCTTATGCGGGCAATCAGGTACAATTTTCCCATACCTGTTGTTCCTTGAACAACCATGTGTAATGGTTTTACTGAGAGGCGTTCACTATGGTCAATGATAATTGTGAGTGCTAGTTTTTGTTGCGTTGATAGTTTATAGTCTGGGACATCCAAGTTGCCTGCCATAGTCTCTTCTTGGCTACATGCCTTTTTCATGGGTATGAACTGGGTGGCAATTTCATGATCTTGGGGTACCTCTAGTTGATCCCATTTATTGTTGTTATCAAACTCACACGTACCAAGCATTTGAATTTCATTTAGACACATTGTTTGAGGGACCCATTTGTGAAAACAATTCCCATTCGTTAAGTTATGTTTTGTCCCTTGTGGCCATCTCTATATCGCTCTCATCTTCTTCTTCAATGGTTGCTTCCATTTCAATTGTGTGATTAACATGTCATACATCATATTTGGTTGCATACATTTGCTTCCAATTTGCAATTATTGTATCCTTAGTAAGCCCTACCTCGCTTTCTATGCTTTGAAAATGTTTGTATAATAGTAGCTCACTCCAGCAAAAAGTTTCAAAGTTGTCTGAGTCTTGCTTTGGGATGCTATAGAACTTTGGGAAAATATTAACAATCTCTTTTACCTCTCTCTCTTTCCATTGGCATCCTTTGCGCCTTGTAGAATAGGAGAAATATCTTGCAAATTCGAGTAGCGTTATTGTTTCCATTTCTTCAGGCCGATTAATGTAGGAATGCAGGTAGCTCGTATGGAGGTGGATTTCATCTATTTGTCTTTTTATTCATTGGAACACTTTCCGTCCAACATTCAAAGATGTGAATGGTCACAATGAGCGGCAATTTTTGAAGCATATGACATGTTTCTTGTGCTCCTATATCACGCTCTGCAACAAGCTCTGTCATAAATTTTTGAAATGTTTTGACAGCCAGGTCATCTGTTCTCTGGCATGCAAATATTCTTGTTAACATATCAGTACAAGACTCAGATGCTCTCTCTGCTTTTGGTGCATACTTGGCAATGTATTTTAGCACAAGTGCTTGTGAGATAATCGGTTGGCAATCAATGTTGGCTCTCCATATCAAAAGAATTTATGGATTATGTATGTTTAGCCTATCATCATTTCTTGCAGGTCCATATTATTTCTTCCCATTATCATCACATGATAAGGTAGATACAATTTTTCTTTCCATGGAGCTTTGTATCGACACTATAGTTGTTTCCCCTTTTTTTGTAAGCATGTTCCCTCTCTGCATTTTGTGTGCCTTTGGACACGGTTGATTATCTCCTCATAGTCATGAGAGGGATTTGTAGCTAATATCTACGTTGTGTCTAGCAAGCATGGGTCATCGTGTTGGGGACGACAGACTTTGTTGTTTCTAAGTGAAGTAAGGTGAGGGTTCCAAGCACTTACATACTTGTCAAAGAATTTCCTTGCATGTTCAACTTTTGTGTTGTTCTCCCAATCAAGTTTATCCATGTCTGGTGCATTTTCGAGCCTGAGGAATCCATGCACATGTGTTGTGCCTCAATGTTTCCATTCATATCTATACCAATAATCTTTTTCACCAAGAATTTTTTGGATGACCTCTTCATAGAATACTACAAATCGTTGGTGCAGATATAATGATGTGGTGTGGGGATTATTGATTACATTGTCCAAGCATTGTTTGTTTGTTTTCATTTCCATTATTGTGTCATTTGAGAGCAATCGTTGCAAGTCTGGCCACTTTGTGTTTGTTGCACTCAATGTGAAAAATAGAGTGGGAGACCCTATTTGGTTGATCATATTTGTTAGCTCATAATGACACTTGTTCCAATATGGTCTTGTGCCTCGAATTGAAGATCCAAAGTGAATGAGATCTTCAACTAATTGTGTGTCAGGGAGGCTTTTCAAGTGTGCATAAAGGTTTTCAATAGTTGTGGGGATGTTTTCTTCTACATTTTTTTAATGATAACTGCTGCAAGCCCTTGGCTATGGTGTCACAACATAAGGTTGAACATAAAATATCAAAACCTTGGATGCCTTCCAAACCTCTGGTCATGGTACCTCATCAAGTGCAGTGCATACTCGTGCATTCGGACTTCCCTAATCTGCGGTTGCATTTCTAGTGCAACGCCATTGGGGAAGAGCATTGGAAATGCCATATCAAGCAATCCTTCGGTATTGTATTCATTTATTGGTGATGATTTCATCTCGGGCCAATCTATAGTGGTATTTGTGTTGTCCTCAAGCACTAGTGCTTGCTTAATAATTTCTAGCTTGCGACATCTATTTGGCGACTTAGCCATAAATGATGATGTGTTTACTATGATCTCCTCAATTTCATCTTCATCAATGGTGTTCCCACTATTTGGTGCCCCTAGTAGCAATGGTGTGCAACATGCTTGAAATATCCATGCTAACTTCAGGAATTTGAGCCAAGCCATCAACACTTATGGCAACATCATTATAGTATGGGTCATATTTCACTTTGTATTGCAATGCATCTCTGATGTGACTTCTACTTACATAACAATCATAGAAATTTCCTTCAATGTGTAGCCTTTGAACTATGAGCACATCCAAGTATTCTATCCTTCAAGAGAGAAATTTTGCAATGTTTTTCATATCTTGTGGGAAGCTAATTGTGTGACCACTATATTTATACTACCCTCCAGGAGCATGGTTTTCTTGTAGTAATGGGTTTACTCTAGCAATGAGCATTTCCTCCACTTGGGTCAGTCTTTTCAGCATAGCAGGTTGTTCTCCTGGGTCCATGTTGTTGAGTGAGGAGAATCGAAGTACACTTCTCTCATTAAAACATCTTTTTCAAGTAGCATGAGTGTCCGATGAATGAAGAAGCATGCCTGGTTAGTTTTCCTTGCATATAATGCATGTTTTCCTATTGGAAAGTGCATCTATCTTTTGTCGAAAGTTTTTCATTGTTTTTATGAAGGTATCAGTTTTGTTGAATGATGTTTGATCTTCTATGTCTTGTTGTGTTTGCATATGTTGACCTTAACATGTTTGTTTATGTAAATGTTTAATGTGTTTATGTGTTGTTATTTCCTCTCTACGATGAGCATAGTAATCGTGGTTTCTCTCACGATCGTGTAGCCTTTGTGCTTCGCTTTGGTGGGGGTCGATTTGGCTAGGGTGCAACTTTTTCATCTGCCTTCAGGTGGCTATTGCTTCTTTATGCCGAGCATAGTAATCGTGGTTTCTTTTTTGGGTTTGCTATCTTCTAATTTCTAGTTGTTGCAAGCAAGCTTGGCTTGTTTCGGGGCATTGATCTGTCATTTGTATTGTGGGAATGTAAGGCTGAATTAGTAATAAGAGAAGCATAAACACACTTGAACAACTATATGTGGCATCAACACAACATATGTAAGACTTACAATGCTAAAAGAAGTACATTTTGGATAAATTTATACATCTAAGCAAACACAAACACACCCATACATATATATATAATGGGAAATTATCCTAATTTAATGTTCTTCACATAATTCAATAAAATTGCAGGAAGGTATATTAAGGTAAAATAATACAATTTCTTAGTTAAGCAACCCAATAACATCGGGGGAAAATAATTAAAATTCATATATATCTATCAAAACAAAAAATAGAAAATCAAAAATTACATATTCAACTCATAGTTTTTAGAACTAATATCTATTAAAGTGTAGTTTTAAGATAGTTGTAGATTATATCATGTCAAAATAACCAAGTCTTGCAATGGTAGAAGAAGTAGATTCCACATATATATAGACATAAGCAAACACATACAGATTGCTAGTTTTGTTTTACTAAGATTTTACTATTATAGTTATAATTTGAACACACAATATTGAAGGGAGCAAAATTATTTTTTGGACAAAACACATGTGGTTGGAGATTTGAATAAATTTTGCCATTTGAACAAAACCATCAACTATAGTTTTATAACATTCATATACATGACATGTGTTGGGAAAATGTAAATTTAGCAGCTTACATATTTCTATTTGTAGGTAGACATGACACATGGGGTTGGAGATTTGAATACATTTTGTGGATTGAACAAAACCATCAACTATACTACTATCTTATAATAGAATATATTGATCTTATGGCTTTTGATTAAGGAAAAAGCAAGTTTTGAAGGGACCCGAAACCCTTTACAAATAGATTTTGAATGGATCTGGAACCCTCAACCAAAAATTTGTCCTAACATAAATACCATGAGAGCACAGACAATCAAGGGTAAAAAAGGCATCCAAAGCCAAAGAACCACAACCAAAAACAAAGCTGCAAGAAAAATAACCTACAACCAGCCAAAAACCAGCCCCCAAACAAGAACCGTCAAGATTTACATTTAGAGCTACTCTTGTGGGAGCGGAGAGTCATGTCAAAAGAAGGTTTAGAGGACTTGGCTTCCTTGCCCTTTACAAAAATCCAGCCCTCTTCCAATTGCGTTGCCTTAACATGCCAAGCCAACGCACCATTATCCTAAAAAATGAATGCCTACAGCCAATGTCTCAGAGATTTCATCAGTATTCGTCCCTCCAAGAATGGCCTTATCAGAAAAGCCACCAGAAATGATAGTTGGAGCACTATCACTAGAAATGGCAGCCTTAGTCCCATTCTCTCTCTCTTTAGGGGTTTCAACATGGTAATCTTGCACAACATAAGCAACCCCACCATTTGAGACATCTGGAGAGGATGCCCCTAGACCCTATGATTCCAAAGAAACCACCTCAGAAAGACTCCTATGTTGCTCAGATTTCTTCTCAACCATATAATGTTGTTGGTCATTCTTGTCACTACATATTTCTTTGATATTGGAAAGTAAGATGTTGCTCTTTGCAGTCAAGTCAACCTGCTCAAACTTTGTTATATTTGCCTTCAAATGTTCTTCATTATTGTATGTTTCATTTCTACATGTCAAAGTAAACAAGTATTTTTTGTTCAACACGTCTCTAATTACCTGTTGAGTATCCCTTTCTATGTCATCCTCAAACTGTAGAGAGTATAGCTTCTTCGTAGACATTTCCATGAGTTTTGTTGCTCCTTCATCGAATGCAAGTGCCCATAGCATATCTGTGTGGTCCTACAACCTTATTTGTAGTATGTACCTATAATTACAAGTGGTATATGCTATGTGACACTTTGAGAAAAGCCACTTTTCATCTTCAGTCTGCACCAATCTTTTCTTGCATTGTTTTCCCCACATTACATTAGGGCACACCGGATAGCAAAATGATTCAGATTTGATGAACAACAATGTTGTGTTTATTGTGCATTGGAGATGATGTACTCTATGCAGCATTTGTTCTCGAACATCCCTAATTGTTATTCTTATGGCAGGCATAGATGGATCGCTAAATTTTTTTGAAGCTGATAGAATATTAGCCCCACTTTGTTTGAACCAAGTTTGTAGTTGTTCTCTCTCTTGTATGTCAAAGTCTATAAATAAATTTGTATTGCTTGATGTGCTCAACACCTTTCTATTGTACTTGTAGAATCATCCATTTTTAATAGTGAGAATAGTTGTTTCTTGTAGGTGATACTTTTGTTGAAGACGAGCACCTTCCTTCTTTGCTATTGTGCCCCATAGAGTGATATCTATAGTTGCCTCGTACATGTCCAACAAGGATATCATGCATCTTAGGACCTCTATCCCATCTCTTCTCCTAATTGTGGAGCTTGGACTGACACAAGTGACAACTCCAATAACATCAACAGTTGAATTGTTACTCTTCTTTGCAAGTTGACTGATAGGTGTAAAGGAGAATAGGTATTTTGGAATAGAATGGTCATCTTCACAAAGAGTGACCTTTGACTCTATTGACAAGGAAATTTCTAGCCCACTATTTAACTTGTTGTAAAGCTTATTAGCAACCTTTACTGCACCATCAGATAATGTATAGGTTTTTCCAATAGTAATATTTTCATAATGGAGATCAACAACTTCATTGAAACAAGTCACACGTGTTTCAGCCCCTTCTATGTCAATGATGTCGAAGGTGAAAAATTGACCTGTACCTTTCTGAGTATTGTACTGGTGAATATCCTTTTTGGCAGTCACACGACCTTTGACATTCCATCTTGGTTGAAAAGGGTTCAAACTTTTAATAGGCGTAACTGTGACTAGTGCTTCCATTCCACCCCTAGAAGGATTCATGCCAAATAATCTTCTCTTAGGAGTTGATACTCTAGCAGTGCTAATTGTCTCAGGCTCTACATGTGGATCTGAGGAATTTCCCATTACCTGTTCTATATGGTGCTCTTGTTCCATATAAAGTGAAGTAGGTTCACCGATTATATCTTGGTTTGTAGAAACAATCTCAAGGTTCACAATGACAATCCACCTATACATGCACAACACAAGAATAAGAATTAGCTTTATATAAGGAAGAAGCTAAAAGCCTCATAATATTTTCTTTTCAAAATTTTAGGATTCCTTTACTCACCGAGACCCACTCGATTTGGGACAATTATATTTTGGCAATCGTATTATCATTCCAACTGAAATTTCACCAGAGGCTATGTAATCATTATATTTTTGAGGTAACGATGCTTTTAGTTTGTAGGCCCCATTAGATATTTCTACCTTGCAGCGGTTGTTGCAGTCATGGCCATGTCTAAAGTTGGAAATAGATAAAATCTGCACATTAGGTTCACACCCTTGATTCCCATCGTGGATAAGTTTAATCACATCTATGGTTAATATTGTAGCCATAGTCTATGGAAGTTGACTAACCCTGCAAAATTATATTACATGTAAGATAGTGTTTGAATAGAATTGGCGTATTTTTTTGTTTCAAAAAACATATACCTCAACATATTGTTGAGAATAAGAATATACAAGTGTTGAAGTACGTATTAGTCAAAAAATATGAAATTGTGAGGAGCAATATTTTCCTTGAATATGTACTATAAGTTATATTCAATAAAATTAGTGCTATTTAGAACAATTTGCACAATGGTACTACAATGCAAACATAATATATAACAACTAAGGTTTCAAATATAAGGTCCATCACTAAAACCTTTTCGCTCTACATATTACTATTTTGGAATCTTCATTTGGTTTCCAAAAAACATCTAATGTGTATCATGCTAGTGATCTTAGTCAACATCACAATATAATAACTAACTTCCAAGAAGTTAGTTGAATTTCTAAGACCTTATATCACTCAATAAAACTTGGAAACCATGTTTTAGCTCAAATGCATTGGCCACTCCAAAATATTCATGGCTCTCATGGTCTTTATGTTGCAAGGGTGAATTTTTACAATGATGTTCAAATATATCATCATTTTTAGCAACTTTGCAATATATATTTGTTATACTTAAGGTTATAGTTCAAAATAATATTGCAAATAAGGGGACACAAGTATTACAATAAGTTATATTCATTAAAATTAGAACTATAAAGATCAACATGTACAATGACATTACAATATAAACATAATATATAGCAACTAAGGTTTGAAATATAAGGTTGACCACTAAATCCATTTCGCTCTACATATAACTATTTTGGCATCTTTCGACATCACAAAAAAGTAACTAACTTCCAAGAAGTTAGTTGATCTCCCACTAAATCCATTTCGCTCTACATATAACTATTTTGGCTTCTTCATTTGGCTTCACAAAAGCATCTAACTTGTATCATGCTAGTAATCTCGATTGACAATCACAAAAAAGTAGCTAACTTCCAAGAAGTTAGTTGAACTTCTTGGACCATATATGAGTCAATAAAGCTTGGAATTCATGCTTTAGTTCAAATGCATTGGCCACTCCATAATATTCACGGTACTTTAATTCACGCAAGAGACCATAATATAGCTCAAGAGCTTCATAGGTCGCATGAAATTTTTGGACAACTTCTTACACCAGTTCAACTTCATGATCCTGCACATCGCATACATCTTGTCTTTTTTTCATAGCTTCTTCAAAAAAATTGTGGCAACTTGTCAAGATATTGTTTGAAAAAGCTTCAACATTGTTGTGAGGAAAACCAAACCAATCCACAAATGTTGGGTCAGTTGTTGATGGAGGTAACTCATGGGTTTGTGGTGAGGGTGTATTGGACTCAAAATCACTACTTGAAATAGTAATAACATCTTGAGGTGCTCGTGCATTAGCCATATCCTGAAACTATAATTCAAAATAGCAACACTAATATTAAAAATAGTTGTAATTAACAAGGGCATAGGTATTATATAAGACCCAAATTACAATCATATTACACACACCATTACATCCTATTTTGCTTTCCATAATCAACCCTATGAGGTGTACCATCTAATTGGAGTGTGTCATTTATTTTTTCTAATAGTGTGTAAGGATCCATGATATAGCAAATAAAGCTTACATTGCCAACCACAGAAGTTGTTGAATCTAATTCTTCTAAAACTCGCCTTTCATAAATTCTCAATTTTGTTTCATTCAATATTTTATGTCCAATTATTATTTTATTATGTTAATTATTATTACTAGTTTTCTACACATTTTAAGGAATAAGAATTACAAAGACATTTTGATTTAGAAAAGTCTAAAGATTATGAAAGCATTTTCATTGAAAATGATCAAGGCATAGCAAGTTAAATCATATTTTATAGAGTGAGATTCAAAGTCAATTGCATTATCTACAATTTATTGAGTCTTACACACCAACTTAATTTGAAGGATTATTTTCTTCTTCTATTAGTTCAATTATTTGTTGGAAAATAAGATATTCTAAAAAGATTTTTTTATATAAATTTATGTCACTTTAAATCCATATTATTGATATATAATATCATGCTAATTTAACTATTTTCACATACTCACTAACCCCAAATCTAAATAATATATATAATATTTTATTATATATATTTAATTTTTATCTTTATTAACTATTAAATAAATTCCACATTATATCTAATAAATGAAATCTTTATGGTAAAAATACTAATATAATAAACAATATTTGATTTTTTCCTTTTGCTTATGAAAAAAGGTTTGTATAATTGTGTTCTTCTTTTATTTTTTAAAATATTAATTTCATTATTTGATTTATCAAGATTATTTAAATATAATTAAATGAATTCATTGGCTCAGACATTAACAAAGAGGTTCTGATATACATTAAATAATTGCTCAAAAATTTATACCAACACATTACAAGCTCAAGAAATGGCTTTAAAACTCATTGTCAATGTGATTACAGCAGTTTGGACTATGGGCCATAGAAATATGCATAGATAATAATGAAACATACTATAACAGAGTGTTTCCTATACTTGTATGCAGATTTAACATTCAAATCAAACTCATAAATTACTATCATTTGGCAAGGCCCAACATTTTTGTCTTTTGAACACCATTACAATGCAACTATAGAGAACTATCATATTACAAAGCTTCAGAGATTCTCTTGCTACAGTCAAAATACAGAGACACCATACTGGACTGTACATACAGCAAGAACACACATATGGAATAGGTAATGACATAAATTACAAAGAGCAGACCCAGTTCGCCATGTCTCGGAATAGACTCTTAGCTAAAACGTGGAGGAGAATCTATAGGCCCAAATATAAAAATTACAATGTAAAGAGAGGCTCAAACCTAGAACTATTCGATCCAACTTGAAGAATGTTTGAGAAGACGCAAAGACTTTAAAAATGTAGACAAGGCATGTGAACTATTTGGCAGAATTCCACCTGCTCCTTCGCCATAGAGACTTTTAACATGCAGCCTGCAAATCTCGTCCAGCTAAGAGCTATTTATGGTTGATCACATTTATTGCATGCAGTGAAGTTTTGGTTGCGTATTAAATTGCAGAGCAAACACAGAGACCGCAAGAAATGGCATGAAACAACGCGGGCACACTCGAGCCATACCTGGTGACATAAGCCAACCTCCCAAGTTTGTGATTAATACAGGAGGAGCTGAGATAAAGCATACCTACCCTCTTTCTCGGCTATTTTTCCTCCCCAGGGACGTCAGACTGGGGGAGATCCCGATGGGATCTCCCCATGTAAATAGCCTATCGGCTAAATATTATATATAAAAAATGTTTGAGAGTATAATATATATTTATTAATGTTTCCATATCTTTTTATTATCATGGTTGAGGGTTTGGGCAGACTCCTTAAAGTCTTTTGGAGTAGGGGTTGATTCAGGGTTGGTCTTGGGGAGGTGGCTTGGCTCGACAAACACATTTGCAGTTTGTGGATGATACTACTCTTATGGGGATGGCAAGAATCAAAGAAGTGAGTAACTTCAGGCAAGCTTTGGATGTCTATCTTGCTACTTTGGGTTAGAATATTAATGAAGGAAATTCTTCTATCTTTTTCTTCAATACTTCTCTGCTTATTCAAACTTAGATTGCATGTATTCTCCGATTTCAGATAGGTAATCTTCCTTTTGTGTATTTGGGAGGTTCCCTCTCTGTGTCCCCTCTACTGAGGACTTGCCAGCTCATTCTGGACAAGTTTAGGGGTTATATCAATCACTGGACCTATTGGTGGTTGTCATTTGCTGGGAGGATTATGCTCCTTAAGGTTGTGGTCCAGGCGCTTCCTCTTTATAGGTGTATGGTTCAAGTTGCTCATGCAAGCTTTATTAGAGATCTTGATGTACTCTCTAGACAATTTCTTTGGTCTAGGAGTTTGGATTCCAAGAAGTGGAGTTTGGTTAAATGGGACTCTATTTATAAGCCTATCCAATATGGGGGATTGGGTCTTTGCGAGGCTACCATGACTAGTCAGGCTTTGGCGGCCAAGCTTTATTGTGTTGGTGTACTAGTCAAGATCAAAGTTGGGCTAAAATCCTCAAGGTCAAGTATTTGTGAGGTGCTACGAAGATAGGCATTCCTCATTACCCTCTAGTGGGTAAGGGGTCTATGATCTAGGATACTCTCTAAAAAGGTGCTAGTTTGATCAAGCATGGTCTCTTTTGGATTTGTCACAAGCGGGTCGATGCCCTTTTTTGGCTTGATTCTTGGGATGGCTACCCCGCTTTATTCACTTCTCATCCTCATCTATGAAATTTGGGTTCTATTTTTTTGGATGTTGGATTGACAAAGGTTAGTGATTTTAAAGTTGGCGAGCGGTTGGGACAAGGGGAGATCTTCAAATGCAGCCAGCACAAAACAACAACAAGAGGCAACAAGGCCCAATCAGCCACCATAAAAAGGAAGATAAAAAATTTAGGATTAGGTTAGGGTTAGGGTTGCGGTTAGCATTAGGAATAGGGATAGGGTTAGGATTAGAGATATAATTTGGTTCAGGTTAGAGTTAGGGTTAAGATTATAGATAGGGTTGGAGATTAGGGTTAGGGCTAGGGTTAGGGTTGGAGATAAAATTAGGATTATGGTTTGGGTTAACATTAACATTGGGATTAGGGTAAGTGTTAGAAATATAATTAGAATTAAAGTTGGGGTTAGCATCAGAATTAGAATTAAGACTAAAATTAGATATACAATTAAGATCAAAGATAGAATTAAGATTAAGATTAAAGATATGATTAAGATTATATTTTAACATTTATTTATCTATTTTAAATTTATTTTTATTTTTATTTTTATACAAATTCTCATTTAGTTTATATTTGAATTGAATTTGAATATTTATATCTTTGAAGATCAATTTTAGGGTCAAACTTAGCTCACACATTCTAATGCTTGAATATCTATGGGATTCTTTACCATCTAGGAAGAAGTCAAGTATATTGTAGCCATCTATGATAAATAATGTCATCTTCTATATTTCATAAATTTGAATGTTTTCTTTTATATTATTTTTTTATTAAATTAAATGGAATTCTTCTTAAGAAAATACAAACTATTGTGTGCATAAAATATATTTTGAAATTTTGAAATTTATAAAAATGCCCTCATTCATGTATTGATTTTAGAAGGATCTATATTATAATATTTTATTTTATTTTTAATTAAAATTTTAAAATAATAATATATATAAGATTATTGATGTTAAAGAAAAATTTAGATTTTTGCAACAATTTTGGGGTTTCCCGCTAGCTTCTCTCCCATGTTCCTACCTCGGGATTCCATTATTTTCTAGTAAAATTTCACCTTCATTTTGGGACAAAGCAATCTCCTCGATATCAGGGAGGATCCTCACTTGGAAGTACAAGTGGCTGTCATTTGCTGGGAAACTTCAGATGATAAAATCAGTTCTAAACGCTATACCAATTTACCTATTATCAGTGCTCAAAGTTCCGCCAGACACTCTAAGCCACTTGAAATCTGTGTTTCACTCATTTCTATGGAATGATAATGTTGGGGGGAAATAAAAATTTCCTTTGATTCCATGGGATAAAGTATGTCTTTTGAAAGGTTTGGGGGGTTCGGGGATAAGAGATTTAAAACTCCAAAATTTAGCTTTAGGAGCAAAGCTTACCTGGAGGTTGTATCAGAACTCGGACTCTAGGTGGGGGAAATTAATGTTTTCAAAATACCATCACCCCTATCCAAGGGAGAGTATCTTTACCGCCTTTGTTCTCCCCAAAGGCTCTACAATTTGGAACTTCATTTCCACCTGCAGGTCTGTCATCCTCCCCCACCTTTCCTGGTTGGTACACAATGGTATAAAAGCCAAATTTTGGGAGGATGTGTGGAATGGCTATCCAGCTTTAGTTCAAAACAGAGATTGGGGTCCCCTAATTGGAATGCTTAAATCTGAATGGGGCTCTAAAGTGGCAGACTATTTTGTTGTAGATCTCTCTCAGCCAGTCCCTAAAGTCAGGTGGAAATTGATTGCTTCTCTTCCTCTTCCACCTACACTGAAATCTGCTTTCTCTGATGAGTTGGAAAAAAGAGCTATAGTCTTTTGTGATAAAGAAGATTCTTTGATCTGGACCAAATCAAAATCTGGAAACTATTCAGTCAAAGATGGATATAATTCCCTGCTATCTTCCCACACCAAATCTGAGCTACCTCACGCATTATTCCAGAATGTTGCTTGCTTTCCAAAGGTAGGGGCCTTTGCATGGCTTTCCCTCCAAGGTAGGGCCCTTACTGGTGCAAGGTTGGATAGACTGGGCATTACTGCAGCCTTTCCTTGTGTATTTTGTGGGTATTTCCTAGAATCTGCAGATCACCTTTTCTTAAGATGTCCCTTTGCCTCCCAATGTTGGTATTGGCTATTCCAAAAGCTGGGCTGGCAGTCTATGATTAGTCCTTCATTACTAGCCCAATTCACTGCATGGCCTTAGTATTTTCGTTCCTCCTTCTTTTCCTGTTTGTGGGTTGTCTCTCCCTCCTTACTCATTTGGAACATTTGGCTTGAAAGAAACAACAAAAATTTTAGACATAATCAATCCTCTTTGGCTAATGTTCTACTTAAACTGGAAATTTCAATTTTGGAAATAGTGAAATCTTACATTATCAAACAAGTCAATAGCCTGAAATGCTTCTCAAGCTAGGATACTCATATACTAAGTTTATGGCCTTCAATCAAGTCCTTACCCTTTCACGAGTCGATCTCAAAGTATGGTTGACAAATGCAAAGCTAGACAAGAAGCAAAATGGATTCCCTCTCCTATGTACTGGTTCAAACTAAACTGTGATGGGGACTCCTGAGGCAATCCTGGAAGTTTTGGGATTGGGGTTGTAATTTCAAACTCATACTCAAAATTCATAAAAGTTGCTTGCAAATCTATCCCTGTCGGCACAAATAATAAAGCAAAATTAGAAGCTCTAAGTTTGGGGTTGGAGCTGGTTATTTCTCTTCGAATTAAAGACCTTGTAATAGAAGGAGACTCGATGGTCATTTTTAACTCTGTTAAAAATAGTAAATCCCATGTTTGGCATCTTCAATACCTCCTAGATAGAGTTCTCTTGCAATTATCATTACTTAACAGTTATGAAGTATCTCATTGCTTCAGGGAGGCAAACTCTATGGCCGATCACCTTGCTAATCTAGCAATTGATAACCTTTGGGACTATAAAAAGCTTCTACAGTCAAAAATCCCCCTATTAAATCAAGGAGCTTTGGTCTGTGGTGACAGTTGATATATCTTGGCCTTTGCCTCCACATCCCTCTATGTTTGTGTGATCTCTCCTATATGGGATTGATAGGTGTGGGGTAATTGTGGAAGCCAGTAACTTCATTTGATATCTTCAGAATGTTATACCATTCATAGGGACACAAAGTCAAATCTGTTAAAAAATAGACTAAATAGCCTTTCAAGTGCATAAAATGAATTGCATATTATTACCGAAAAGTTTAACCTAGATTGTGGAACAAATCAGATCTTCACCAATCAAAGTAAAGCATTAACTAGAAGCTAGCGCAGTGTTTCAGTCCTATTTTAGCATACGTCTTGTTTATGTCCTGTAGTTTTTTGAGCAGTATAGATTTTATAGTTTGTGGCCTCATAGTCTATTTTTGAGTTCACCTGAGGTGAGTTTTTCTCTCAGTGACAGAATCAGGGTTTGGTGCATAAGCACTAGGTGGATTGGCACTGCCCTAGTACTTGAAAGGTAGTCATTCTCACCTTAAAAATCTTTATTTCCGCCACACTAGTGGTAGTCGTTGCTACATTGTCTAGGCTTGCACTTTCTAGGATTGCATGTTGGGTCTGCCTTCACCTCAACCTTGTACATGAAAATCTCTAGAGCAGCAAAAAATGCTTTGTTTACTTTCCTCAGTGCCATCTCTTGCATCCTTTTACTACAATAAAGTTGGGTTAGTGCTCGAATCAGAATTCTACGAACAAACTAACCCTTGGAAATTATGCCACTACCTTCTACTTGTCACAGTCAGGAAAAATAAAAAAGTGGCATTTCCAATCTATGTTCTCAAAGCCTCTCTGCTTGTCTCCCCTGCTAAATGCAAAATTGGTAAACACCTTCTAAGCAAAGCATGATTTATACTCACATCTTTTGATGTTATTCTTTGGCGATCATTAGTTAAGCCAACAATGGGCTATTTTCACTCTCTTTATGTGGTTAGTCTCCTTTGCATTCGCTACTATTGGCCTATACAAATTTTAAATGCCGACTTCAGTAAAATATGTTCTCAAGCATGGTATATAAAAATTAAATGCCCCCCCTTTCTAGCAAGTGATTTATTAATAAATTGGGTTTTCGCTTTATCATGTCTTCGTATTTTGGCTTAGTTTGGTATAGAATAAATTTTAAATCAAAGGGAAAAGTCTTTTTTGATTCCCATCCATACGACCATGAAAAGTTGGGAAGAGTTTTTTGTCTGGATTCTGCTGACATTTTTTTGGCCTGCAAAAAGGTGGTGGGCTCTCAATGGCTTAAAGAAAATGAAAATGCCACTTACTGTGAAATATTATCCCATTTTTTCACCATTTGCATGGATATTCTCTTGGACCCTGATTTGATTATGGTGCTCGCATCACAATTTGCTTAGCCCAGCCTTCTTTCTGAACTTGATCTAAATGAAGCTTTGTCTAACTACAAGTTTAATGCAGGTTCATTCCCTATTGGTGGTTTTATTAATTATAATGATTTGGCTTCTAATAGTTTTTGTGGAGATTTTTTGCATGTCCTTAGGGTAGGAATTACATGTGATGATTTTGAAAGGACCATTCTTGACTGTAATGATCTACATGGAAAGGTTGATACCGACATCCTTGCTGCTGGTGTCGATGTTTTTATGGCTCTGCACTTCTTATTTGATATGGCGGCAAGATCAAAAATATCTGATCAAGCATCTGAACTCTCAATCGATGCAAGGGCACTTCATGTTTATAATCCCATGCCTCTTTCCCATTATGAGGCCATCTCATCCTCCAAGGGTGAAGATTCATAATTGTGTCTTTAAATGTTTTTTGCTCATTGTCTGCCATGAGCTTTGCATACTCGTCTAGCATCTGCTAGACTGGGGGTCAATGGGTGGTAAAAGCATTTCTCTCTTGGGTTTGAATTCACTGGTTGGGACTTTAGTATGCACTTTAATTTCTATTTTTTTAATTTTGGCTCTCCATTATTGGATTGAGTTTCATCTGACACTTTGTATCTTCTTTTTTTCTCAATAAAGTTTAGTGGCACAGCCACTTTTATCGAAGAAAATAAAAATAATTAGTTAAATACACTTATCTTCTATGTATCTTAGTAATGTTTAAATTTAATTTTGTTTTTATAATAAAAATATAATTATAATAATTATTCATCAAAATAATTGTGAATATATAGTTTCATGGATGGGAGCTTGATAAAATTTGTAAAGGAGTTTTATTAAGAAAAAATAGGAGTAAAAAATAGTCCATAAAATAAAGTAATTCTTAAATAAAAATAAAAATTTATGTGTCCATGTGGATGGTAGGGAAGGCGACTCTCCACACCAATCATTGTGGAGAGTCTGCAACTATTATGAGTGGTGGGTGTCATATGATGATAAGGACGTCCTAGGTGGCGGGATAACATGACAGGTATTGTTGACTAGGTAGCAGCCACATCACACGGTGGCAAGGTAAGCATGTTCGATCAGCTTGTGTTGGGTGTCAGTGATGCATTAAATCTCAGACGTGTCATAATAATGGAAAGATGTCAGGCATATTACAAAGAACATAATTTGGAAATACGACTTGTCCTTCTATGATCACAAATACATATTACTTTAGGCAATTTGGAAGGCTTGCATCATCTTGTGGTTGCTCCCAAGCTAGGAACTCATAACGGGCAATAATGGTAGGAAATGGTAGCGGCATTTGGTGCGATAATCTAGAATAAATTGAAGCCTTTTTTAAAGAAAGAGGTTTCTTGAACTATTAAATTCTCCTCGCTAAAATGTTTTAAGTGAAAAAGAAAGATGGAAAATTATAAAAACTAAATAATAATAGAAATTAAGTTTAAAAAGTATTGGTACAAAACTATCACAAAAACATAAAAATCCCTAAGCTATGATGGAGGGAACTTTTAGCCCCCTCTCTACTACCCCTAAAAATTTGTAGTTATAAATGTGGAACTATTTTAAGAAAAATATTCATTTTAATCCTATGATAGCTTTATTTTAATTTTATAAGAAAACTAAAGGGGATCAATTTTCTCCATTACCAATTTTCTAGAGAGGGTTTATTTTCAAAACTAGATCTGATTATTTTCTAAAGGAATTAAAATTTCTTCAACAATCTAAATGTTTGAAGCACAATCTAAGGTTTAAATTTAAACAATGAATCTACAATTTTCCCATTTACTGAATTAAATCCTACAGTGAATTTAAGCAATCTTCCCCAATTTTAGATTAATTTAAATCGAGATTCAATTAACAAATCCTAATTCATAATTAATTTCTACAACTGATTCTTAAACAATTAAATTGAATTGAACAAAACAAGAACCAGAAAACACACATAGCAAAACCTGGAATTCGAAGCTACATAAGAAGATGAATTTCTGATGCAAGCCTCCTCCAAAGATTTCTTGAATTTTCTTCAAATGTGCAACAAATCCAATCCAAAAACTTCAACAATTGCAAACTGACTTTCTTCTAAACAATTCTACAATTAAAACTGCTTCCAACCCTTCTCTGTGCAAATTTTTCCAAAAATCCTCCACAGCCTTTCAGAAAAACTTCTCTTCTCAAAAACCTCCTCTTGCATGAATGAATTTTCAATCCAAAAAAACCTCTCTTAATTAAACATGCAATCCTATTCAATCAAAATATCTTAAACAACCAAGTCTAATCCTTTGCATGCAATATTGACAATTACAATATTAACCTAATTCCATTTTCGAAAACACACTTTGAATTTAAAATGCAATTTCAATTTCTTTCAATTTTAAAATGTAATTTTCAATTATCTTTCAATTTCTTTTGATTTAATTTAATTTAATCCAATAAACTTAATTAATTAATTTTAATTATTTAATAACTAAATTCAACCCTTTTGAGATTAAATTTAATTATATTAAATTCTATTAATGACTTTAAATATAACATCTAAGCATAACTTTAATTTAATATAAAATAATCATCACTTTCAACCAATGCAATTATTCTAAAAATTCATTTAATAAGCAAGCACCTTTCAAAATCAAATAACATTAAATAAGGTAAAACATGACTCAATAATCAGAACTGATGACACACTAAGGCTAGGGCGTAGACCTGACACATGTTACCTAGCTACTATCTCCCATTCAACTTAACCGTTGGATCGACACACTCAAACCTATGAAACCAGGTGGAGTCGATGTCATGTACCTGCAACCTAAAAACCAAGTAAACAATATCATATAATATAAACAGCATAAAATACACACCGTGAAGAGGAAATCATGGATTTGTAGGGCACTCGCAAGCGAGTGATGTGAACCCGTCCCTTCACCAATACACTCATCATAACTGACAATTTCATCATAATCCCAATAATCTCATAAGCAATTACATGTTATATGAACTAACATCTTTACACCAATTAAAGCATGTAAACTAAAGCATTAGATAAATCAAATCACAACACATAATATAGTCTATCACTCAATGAATAGCAACCAAATACACACGCAAGATATAGTATCTGAATATCCAAAAATATAAATCAAAGCAACACAAGGACATGATGTCCAATCTAGAAAGAAAAACAGAGGGGTGTTACACATCTAACATCATATAGTGTATCATAATGTCTCATCATAAAACAGATCAACTGTCAGTCTATCAAGAAAAAATTATGAGAGGCACTACATCATTGAACAATGTGTGTCCTGGGTAAGTGACCTAGGACCCATTCACCCATGGGTGAATGAATCCTCACTTAAACCTAGGACCTAAATTTTAATTATGTTTTTGGTAGTATTTTAATGATTTCAAATCTATATTCAGATGTTGGCTTGTGTTAATTGAATTTAAAGAAATTAATGTTAAATACCTATAAATATAATGTCATTTCACTATGTTTCACTTGGAAAATTCAAGTTACCATAAGAGTACTTTCACAAGAGCATTTCAAGGCATTCAAGAGAAGATTTATTGAATAATTATTACAGCAATCAAGATCCAATTATCATGTCAAAGTCTTCTTGCATCATGCATGTTATTTGAGCTAATATGTTGATTTAGTGTTCAAGATCCATTCAAGCATTCAAGGCATTGTTTTAAATCAAGATTCAAGATCAAGATTCACATACATTGAAGCAATTTCATGCTAGTTACAGATATGCATTCCAAGGTTCATTCAAATGCATTCCAAGGTTCATTCAAGGATTTGGTGAGTTGTGACATTGCTTTGTTCATTCATCATTCATTCATGTTTCATTGTTTCATTACAAGGTTTAATTACCAAAATGGGGTTTGACCAATGAAAACCTCCATTCACCATAAACAAAACATTTTTCCCTCTTGATTTGTGTTTGCAGATTTAGGTGGAAGTTATCTTGACGATCTCTTGAAGAGAAAAATTGGATAAGTTGTCAAAGTTGAAAAGTTGTAAAGAAATTTGTCATCTCACAAAAACTCAATTGCAGAATTTATTTCCAACACTCTAAACCTAAAACCTAGGAAAAATAAGAGATTTAGATCTATTGCAAATGCTCCCAAAATCTATAGTAAACCCCTAAACTAGGACCCATTCACCCCTTGGCGAATAAGTCCTAGATCAGCTTCAGTAGACCACTTTTGGTGACTAGTACATACCTTCTTACCTCTTTTACATCTACAATTTGATTTTTGGTTCCATCAGTATTGAGCTTAATCTTCAAGATCCAAGTTATAGATTGCATTTTGGAGTTATTTTGCTACTTTTTATCTTTCTCCCCAAAGTGTTGTTTAATCAGGACCCCCGTCCTTGCAAAAAAAGGAAATCAACATATTCACACTTTGACTTGATTCACCTAAAGGTTGTTAGTCATTTCATTATGTGGATCTCATTTCCTAATGAAATAAAGGAGAATAAGTCTATCTATTATCATTTTGGTGAACCACGCATATTAAAAACACCCTACTTTTTCTATGTTTCAATATCTAATAGGTGTTTTGGATGAGGATCACAAAATTTGGACCCCATTCTTAATTTAAAAATATCTCTAGCATTAGATGATTCCTAGTATTATCATGCCAATATTTTTCAATCAAAGATTTGATTTCAACATTCAATTTCTTGTCAGACCTCAGGAGTCAACCACTAAAACTCCAACATTGGTTGATTGGATCATTTTCTATACTTTCTCTTCTCTTTGCAACTCTTAGCAATGTTTTAGGATATATTTTTAAAATTTCACTAATATTGCTTACCATTATTTTATTCAAAGTTTAACAATAGACTCAATGGCACTAGCAACAGTAGACATAGCATGTTTTAGTGATTGATATTTTCTTCTTGGTTTACAAAAATACCTAACTTTTCATTACTTTTCTTATTTTCCACATTCTCATCAATTGCATCATTAGTTGACATTGAAATGAAAGTTTTTTACGATAAAAAAAATCTTTATATAATCTATTGGCATGCATTCTTATTTTTCTCCAAGAAGATTATGCAAAACATCTCTTTCAATTTTAAAAAAAATATATATTCATTTTCAACATCACATCCTGGATTTTTATTTTCATTTTTCAACTTCAAAACGATTTTCATTTTCATCAAAAAAAAAAAAAATCATTTTCATTTTCAACAAAAGGATTTTCATTTTCATTTTCAACAACAACAACAAAATGATTTTCATTTTTATTTTCAACAACAAAACAATTTTCATTTTCATTTTCAACAACAAAACGATTTTCATCTTCATTTTCAACAACAAAAAAAAAATCATTTTCATTTTCATTTTCAACAATAATATGTCTAAAAAATTCATCTCTAGAAAAATTATCGATGTCAACATCGTTAAATCCAACATGTTTTAAATCTCCTATAAACAAATTTTCTATATCATTCAAAGGTGGATTTGAAGGCATACTTGGATTTGTGCCTATTGAAACATTCTCCATAGCATTGAAAGGGGGATTTGAAGACATACTAGGAGTAGTTTGTATAATCATATTATTTTCCATTTTCACCTCTTGCAAATTAGCATTGTCTACATCCATGGTCTCCTCAATGTTTTTATCTTCAATAGTTGTGGAATTGGATGCTTCAGCATTATTCATTGATAGAACCCTTATTCTTCTATATCTTTGTTCGTTTGCCTCATCTCTCTTTGCTTGAATTTCTTCAGGGGTCAATACCTTCCTATGTTTCCTCTTATTATGACATTGTGATCCCATTATTAAAAAATTATGAAGTATGTACAAATGAATGTCAATAGTGAAAGTCTTCCTTCTTTGTTCCTCCTTCAAACGAGTAGCAAGTAAACACAATTCCACTCAAACACTGTCCCAATGATGCCTCCTTTCAAAATTAAAATAAAATTCCAAGTTGAAGAGCCTCTACAAGATAAAATTTGATATAAAATAGTGCAATTTTCATTGTTGGTCATACAGACCAAGTTGTAGAATTCACGGTGTACTTGTTTAGCAGTAAAAAAAAAATTTAAATGATCAAAAACAACTCAGGATCTCGTTTACAGAATGGGATCCCATTCTATAAATTGGGATCCTTTTTAGTAAATGGGATCCCATAGTAAATGAGATCTTGATTTTTAAACGAGATCTCGATCCTTTTTCCAATAGACAAAACAATAAATATAGGAAACAGGATCTTGTTTAATAAACGGGATCTCGATTTGTAAAATTTGAATTTCAGGTTGGGTTTCGGCTCTGTTAGCCAGCTCGGGAAAAGGGTTGGGGACTCAAACCTAGGCTTTGGACCTAGTTTGACCTGAAAGTTGAAGGTCTTGTCAATGTCACAAGAAAATAGTGACTTTGGGCATATGTTTGAAGACCTTTTTTGCATAATTGTTTGAAGACCTTTTTGCAAAAACATTTGATGAAATTAAAATCCATTATAAATGAGACAGTGTAGATTCTGAATATGTTTTTTTTTTTACAATTGAATTATTTTTTCTATTTTTCAATTAATTTTTGAGGAAACTGGTCCATAAACTTGAAATATCAGAGTTTTTTAGTATTTTAATAACTTTTTATTAAAATATTTTTTTGAAAAATGAATTGTATGAAAGTGTACTTTAGACAATTATTTTCAATTTGAAAAAAAAAAAAAATGATAATTTTAGGTCATCTTATGCTTGACATACATGATGATTTTTCAAAACAACAAATATGGTCAATAAAAAATTAACAAAAAAAAATATTCAATAAAAAATTATAAAAAAATATTGAAAACGTGTTTTAGTGAGTTACAAATCTTTTCCCAAAAGGATTTAGAAAAATATGATTATTTAGGTCAAAATATGGATGACATACATGTGCATGGTATGGTTAAAAAAAGTGACTTTTAAACAGTGGTTTTTAGAAATACCTATTGAAAATCAATTTGTATCATCTGGGTATTAAAATAAATTATATATTTGGAAACTAGACTTCAAGTACTACATTTTATGATTAGTGACTTTTTTAAGATTCCATCTCTAAGTGCTTCAAATTTTAAGGTCAAATGTGACAAATTCTGAAAATCAAAGAAAATACTTCCACTTTTTGGCCAAAAAGTGGACTCAACTTCTTGCACACACCCTAACTATTGTTTGGACTTGTAAGAACTATTACCATTATCTTGACTTATTGGAATTTTTGTTCTACTATTATATTTTTCTTATGAATAACTTGTTTTTATCTAGTTATGTCCCTTATGCATTGACATAGAATATTTTTTTACTCACTATCTTGACATTTGTAAGAGATCGTATGGTTGAGTCTAAGTTTCTTGGGTCTCTTTAACATCTGGTATTGTATGCTACATCTTCCATTTACCCATGATTGTATTAGGTCTTTTTCTTTCTATTGTATTCTATATGTTCCAGACCTATACCAGGCCTTTCTAATATCTATTTAGAAGTCATATGATTGTTTTCTTATAGAGGAGGGATTCTTCTACAATCAAGATGATGAGATATCAAGGAGAAAATTGTCTCACCACAACCTCAATTGGCATGGCTTGAGTGAATTGGAAATGGAGGAATGTGAATTTTAGCAAAGTACTTAAATTATTCAAACCTTTTAAACATCAAAAATTGAAAGTGCAAAGTAAAGAGGTCTTCTAGACAGTTTGGAAAGCTCTTTGTCTAGGATGATAACATAGTTGTCAAATGACAACTCGCTACACTTGTGTCCCATACAAATAAAAAATAATATTTTTCACCAAGAAGACACAAAGTGCACTAGTTTCTAGACATGAAAGGAGTTTAGAATATGAAAGCACAAATTTAAAGGTATAGAGATAAAGATGTTGAATGAAAACAAGACAAAAATGACAAGGAGAGGTTTTAGATATCATCAAAATTGTTTGATGACATTCAAGCTTGCTTCAAAAAATCCTTCCACTTGCACCTATACATAAAACCAAAGATAAATGTTTGGGTGGTTGTATAGGATTTTGCCTTAGTCAAACCCCTGTATTGGTGTTTCCACCTCCACAGATAGACTTAGACAAGCTAATGAAAATAGACGTGAAATAATTAAAATATATATATCCTAATCAAAGACATAAATAATATGCTCAATAAAGATTCTTGAAGAGTCGCCTTATTCAAGAACCAAAAAGTGAACCTTGCTAGCTCGCAACAAGAACCAAAGAATGAATGGCATTGATTAGGGCATTGATTAGGACGTTGGGGTGGATTATCATAGTAAAAAAAATCCAATTTAGGGGGAGATTCAACTACTCGTCTGGGCGGTCGTTGGGCCCACTCTTCTTCCTCTTCCAAAATAAGGTTAGCCCACATGTAATCTATATCACTTCTTATGTACCTCCACGCGAGTGTATTCAATCGGGAAATGGGGTGGTGCCACAATAGTGGTTTACAATTTTTGAGAGATTCTGATTTTTGCTGAAATCACATGTTTTTAGAAAATATAATGATTTAATCCTTAAAAATTTCCATTTTAAGGATTCCAATTGAAGAGGGTTTGATCAAACCACCTTATATCAAACCCCCTTGGATAGAACCTCACTATTTTTAAACCATACCTATAAATAAGTCTCCTCTACACCTATCAAAATGCTGATAAAAAATCACTTTTGATTTAAATTTTGGGGAATCAAATAAATTCATTTAAAATTTATTTTAAATGATTATGGTAGTCCTCAGAACGATCTATCCAACAAATATAATTTTAATATGTTTTGGTTTTATTATGTATTTATTTTTTTAGTTTTATTAAACATAGGTTTTTCATCAAAAAATGAAGGTCTTTGTTCTACACATGTGGAAAAATAGAATATTATCAAAAAAAAATTGAAACATACGAGTGCACTAGCTATTGAATTCCTTGATCCAACAAAAAAAAATTGAATTTCGATATATACAAAAAAGTTACATGTTATACGGTCGCACTATGTCTGAATTGTAATTGGTTTGACTTCAAAACTTGATTAAAGAAAAAATGTTCAATGAAAAACTATCTAACCAAGTGGAAGCACTAGATATCGGAGTTAAAAATCTAAATTTGAAAGAATTAGAATTTTATCCTTCATGGAAAAAAGTTATGCATTATATGGTGTGCGTCACTTTTTAAAAATGTTGTTTTCTGAAAAAAAATAACTTTCATAGTAGATGGAAAAAGAAGTGCAATCTGATTCAAAAAATCTTGAAAAAAATATTTTTAGAATCTACAGACAAAACTTGACGAGACTCTAGTTTGCATCATCTTCAAATTCCTCACGGTTTAGCCGCTATAGGTGCTCGAATGTGAAGATTTAGTTAAAAATAATAATTTCAGTGTCTAGTTTGGCCAAAAATTGTAAACCACTATTGTGGGATCACCCAATAATATACTCTTGTTTTCCCTACATCCAATCTAAATCAGGTTGTAGTATAGGAAAAACATTCTCATGCAAGAGTACCATTTTGTTGCATGGCCTAGTAGCAACCCATAAAAATTTATCTTTTTCCTTTCCCTAGTAGAGTCGCCAAAAATTTATTAGTGAATGGATTGGCCCTTTATTAATATTTAAAAATCAACTCTATTTTCCCATGAAACAAAAGGGTCAATAATACTAACAACTCTGGAAAGATCACAATTACATTTATGACTTTCCTCTGAATTTTAGAGGTACAGCTCCCTCGTATGATTTTCTTTATTTTAGGATGCTTTAACCTGAAGCAGAAAAGGAAGACAAACACATTCATAAATATGAACTTAGTATAAGCAGACTGAAAGGAACATTAACCATTAAGTGTAAAGTCTTAGATAATTAATGACCAATAAAGAAAGGAATCAGAAATTAACTATAATCACAATTAATGAATATAATGCTTAAGAGAACATCCCACACAGAGAACATACTCGCATCACACTTGCAACCAACAGATTGATATGATGAACATCATATTCACAACTTAAAATTTACAGATTGAAAGTAATTGTAAACATCAAATAAATTCAAGAAAAATGTTCCTCTTCCCCTATTACATCACAGTGTACTTCAAGAAAATTTGGACCCCCACAGAATCATTCAAATCAAACATATAGGAAAACACTCCCCAAATCTTGGTGGTTACCAATTAATAGAACGGTAGTTTCTTGTCAACTAATTGCCCACCCTAGAATCCGATAGATGGAAGTGCATTAATGGTCAAGAATAATCATTATTATATTTTCCCATTGATATGACCTTAGGCAATCACCCAAATATTTCTTGCTTAGAATCTTGCCCCATGGCAAGTTATATTTGTAATTGGTGCAATTCCTAGGAGTCAAATTAAATGATGAATTCATATTAGCACAAGCTCACATGTGCAAACTTTCAAGATAGAGAAACAACTTGGAAAATTGAATAAATCCTCGCATATCAGCATTTAACTTACGCCACCTCATTGTCTTTTCATTTTCCAAGTCCCAATGAAATCCATCTCAGATATAACTCCCCCGATTTCTATAAATTCACTGGAAATAACCACATTTCACCAACCAAATGACATCCTGAAAATGGCAAGTGCATAGAGTGATGGTGCTTCAATGAATGACTTCATAGTGATCAAATAAGTTGATTTTATCCCCTTCTTTAGGTTGTTGTCAGATCAATTGGGCGAGGTCTTCATTATCCATAGCGATGTAGAGGAAGAATTATTGCACCATATCCTGGGAGAGAGATTCCTGAATCAAGTTCACATGCATAATGTTAAAATTTTGGAGTGTTCTATCTACAACGTGATTCGCACTTCTAGGCGATGTGATTGGGAACTGAGAGTGGTAGAACATCTTGTTTGACCTGAGTACCTACACAGGGTGAATGTGGCCATTGGAGGGCTTAGCCAATTTCCCAAAACCAGACTCGTGGGAGATGCTATCTGTATTACAACTACAATCCAGCACAAGATGAAAAAAGGAGTAGTGACTCTCCTTCGCACAAGGCTAGTGCAAAATGACATGGAGTTTTTTTCCCATTTTCTGCAATCTCATGAGAACCTTCTTTCACCTACCCAAATTGAGCATCTACGGGAGGTGGTGGAGGGAGTTTGTGTGTTGACATTTGCCCTGTGTGCTTGAAAATTTTGTTTTGATAACCCCCATTTTGTAATACGAATACCAATTTTGTAAACACCGATGATATGATATATAATACAATATAAACCTTTTTGATACTTTGGTGTTCTTCTCTTTCTTTCATCTAAGTATTTTCATGCTTCAATTACATTACTATTATTTGACAATGGTATTCGTTTATGTTGATTTTCTTTCATATGGGCACTCTGTGATTGCACATTTCTAGCTGATCATTGGTTTTACATTATCATCACTCATTAAGGAAGATCTAAAAAGTCCACTGGAATCTGCTACACTTAGGAAAACTTGTACCCTTGTTGCCTTCGCCTTCTTTGAGAATAGTGCCTCTAGAGTCAGTAGAATAGGGGGTTCATGAAACCTTATTGGGGATCAACAATGGTTTTTGAACCTATCAAAAATCTTGCCCATACTTGAAATCTCTTCAACTTTCTATCACCAATGGGCTTTTGGAAAGGTTACAAAACATTAAGTACAGACCGCCAACTTTTAAGATTTTAGACCTACAACTTCACACGATATTTTGGTATTTTGGAAAGTTATAGAACCTTCATAAAGGGTCACCAACATAAAATAATGAGTCAATTAAATATTGCAAAGGGGAGTCAGTGTAAGAGGGAGTTATGATAACTTGGGTGGTACCCACCAAGGTTAATAGAACTTAGGAAAATAACGCCAAAGACTTAGTCTTAGCAAAAATTCTAGTAGGGGCAACGATTTTAAGGGAAATGACCAAAATCAAAGTAACATAATCCTATCATTATATTTATTAATTCCCTGAAATTTCCTAGAAAATAAAAATAGAAGCCTACGACCTTTCATGTTTCTAGGCTCGTCTCACACATTCTAAGGTTTAACTTCTTACATGGCTCTTGGGCCTCTATCTTATTTGATTTCATTTGATTATTTTCATCATAACAGATAATATATCAATCAACTTAACTATAACCCCTTACATATTGCTGCCACAATTAAATTTAAATTGTTTAATAGCTTTACTTTAAAAAATTTCCTTCCATTGTCATTATTATCACAATGGTTGAATTTTAATTTTAATTTCTAAATGTCTCCCTTTCACCATTCTAAAATTTTGTACCACTCTTGGGGTAGCAAAAAAATTGGTAGTTGTGCTCACTCCCTTTCAACTCCATGATTAAAAATTTGATGGACATAAGAGACTACATCCTAGAGTTATGTTTGTAGAAAAAATAAAATAACAAAAAATAGGTCTATCTAAATCATATAATGATAGACCATGGAATTCCATAAAACTGCATTAATAAATTAAGGCATTCATTTCATACATATTGTGTTCATGCATATCTTGCAATGGCCATGGCATTCTATCAAGTTCTACATTTCCTTTAGGCATTTTTCAAATATTTCAAGTGCCTCATGTATGATTATATTTTTCACACATTTCTTTGAAGAATTTTATCAAATAGTTCATGTGCCTTGCCTGTACATCCATGTTTGGATATATTTCTACTAGGTTGGCTGCAACTACAAAAATTGACAAAATTCCTTAAACATTGGGTGTGTGCAAGAAGTTGAGTCCACGTTTTGGCCAAAAAGTGGAAGTGTTTTCCTTGATTTTCAGAATTTGTCACATTTGACCTTAAAATTTGAAGCACTTAGAGATGGAATCTTTAAAAAACTCACTGATCATAAAATGTAGTACTCGAAGTGTAGTTTCCAAATATGTAATTTATTTTAATACCCAAATGATATAAATTGATTTTCAATAGGCATGTCTAAAAACCATTGTTTAAAAGTCATTGTTTTACCATACCATGCACATGTACGTCATCCATATTTTGACCTAAATAATCATATTTTTTTTAATCCTTTTGGGAAAATATTTGTAACACACTAAAGAATGCTCATGATATTTTTTTGTAATTTTTTTTGTTAATTTTTTATTGGTCATATTTGTTGTTTTGAAAAATCGCCATGTGTGTCATGCATAAGATGACCTAAACTTATCATTTAAAAAAAAAAATCAAATTGAAAATAATTGTCTGAAGAATGCTCGTGTATAATTCATTTTTCAAAAAAATATTTTAATAAAGAGTTATTAAAATACTAAAAAACCCTGATATTTCAAGTTTATGGAACAGTTTCATCAAAAAATATTTGAAAATAGAAAAAATAATCCAATTGTAAAAAAAATATATGTATTTGGAATCTACACAGTCTTATCTATAATGGATTTTAATTTTGTCAAAAAAACTGCAAAAAAGGTCTTCAAACATATTCCAAAGTCACTATTTTCTTGTGGCATTGATATGACCTTCAAGTTGCAAGTTAAACTAGGTCCAAAGCTTAGGTTCAAGTCCCCATGCCTTTTCTTGAACTGAAAAACAAAGCACAAACCTAACCAAAAATTCATATTTTAAAAAACAAAATCTCGTTTTGTAGAAACAGGATCCCATTCTAAAATGGAATCCCATTTCATAAAAACTAAAAATTTTAATGCTTTTTTCAAAATGGGATCCAATGTTTTACAAAACAGGATCCCATTTTACAAAACGAGGTCTCGTTTCATAGAAGCATAAAAAATATTTATTAATGAAACGGGATCTCATTTCTAAAAAATGGGATCCTATTTTTAGCTCGAGGCCCCGAAGTGAAACAAGATCTCGATTGCTTAAAAATGAGATCCTGATTCATTTAGCCCAATTTCGAAATTTTTTCTAGGGCCAAAACTTCCACCTTAAGCAGACTCAACTTTGTGCTTTCACCCCATTTATTCTTTGATGTTTTTTCATGCCCTATTCCTCCTAGAATATGTCTCTTATTAAGGTTTAATCCAAAGGGATAATCAACAATAAAGAATGAAATGTCATTCACAAAAAAATATTAGAAGATTATTGAAAGGTAGATGTGGATTATCTAGTACCATTCCTCAAATCAAATATAATCATGATAGATTATCAAGTACATGCATTTTTTGTTACATAGCTATGAACCATAAGCAATATGACCAATTGTTTAGCATAAAATCGTAACATAATAAAATATTATAAGGGTCAAATATTGTGTAGATTATTAATACTATTTTTTTAATCAAAAATAAAATATTTAATAAGAGAGAACTAATGCACCACAAATTCTAAGAGTAAATTTAATCAGATATAGTCGATTGTGTAACTTCACAAATTCTAAGAGCAATTTAATAATTGTATATTCACAAAATAGTAATCTATTTATTGTGATGGTAGTCAATCTTTATTGGTTAGTCATATTTGTTAATCTAGCACAAGAAATATTGATATTCTAATTTTATTTAATTATAAGATAAATTATTATAACATATTAATAATAAAAATGTAATGATTTCACCTACTTCGCTAATAAGATGGTTTCCCCCATCTAGTTATGATTGTAGAGAGGACAAAAAAATAGAAATATTTTAAATTTATTTACGTATATAATTGTGCTATTTATTTATTCTTTGGAATTAAATGGATTTTCTCTAGATGATGAGTTGAGAGAAAAATGGTTTTTTAAAATTTGAATGTCTTACTACCTTGAATATGTTTATAAAACAATTAGGTTTGATGGACCTAAAATATTGATGTAAATTTCATTGATGACTACACATATATGAGTTTCAACTGCCATCAAATTTGAATTTTTTATTACTCCACAAAATAAAAATCAAATATTAGGTCATAGTTATTGATTTGAACCATTCTTTAGCTTTCAACTATTATTATTCAAAAACTTAAAATCGGTGTTGTTTGGGAAACAAATTGCCCTTTGGTATTGTAGAGAGCTATACTATAGAATCAATTTTATATGAGTGTCAATCATCACATGGTATGAAGTTATCATTCAAAAATACTATAGAAATTTGGTAGTTATTTATCATATAAAAATTATATTACTATCAATTGACATAAATGGTGTAGAAAGTCTCAACTAATTTTCTTAGTGGTGGATTGCAACACCATGCTCTTTCAACCTAGTATTAATGGACCTACCCATTTCGCATTGAATTGATAAATGTCTTTTATTTATTGTGATAGCAGTCATTATTTATTGGTTAGTCACACCTATTAAACTAGCAACTCTAATATTATTAATATTTCAATTTCATGTAATTATAGAGTAATTTATTATAAACTTACAAACAAACAAAAAATTCCAATGGTTTCACCTACTTAATGTTTCACTTATAATATTTTTAGCCATTATAGTATCCTATCTATTCCCACACATAATAATCCATTAAAATTAATAATTGTTATAGTGTATTAACTATTCTCGCTATGGTTATGTGGTGTTATCTAGAAAATCTAGCCATAAAAGACTAAATTTTGTGTCTAATGACTTTTTGAAGTGTGGACTCTATTAACAGAAGAGGGAATGTATTTTAATGGTTACTGTATTTATGTCTCTAAAGTTGATGAAAATTTTGATTTGAACATAATCTTTCTTAAGATTAGTAACTCTTAGCAACTACCATTTTCACTTTTTTGTAGTTTGAGAATGAATTTGGCATCAAGCATCTTATCAATTTCTTTGTGCATTCTTTTTGCATAGTTCCATTTCATCCAATTAGCTTTCCTTCATATCAGTAGGTCTCATGGTATGTGGTAAATTCAATGAACATATAAATATGAAAGAACCCCCTTCAATTCTTAATGAGCATACAAATATGAAATAAACCCCTTCAAATAATTTATATGTTAAGATAATGACATCCTTATAACCCACAAAGAACCCAAATGATAAAATTTATTAATAGATCACAATCAACACCAACCATGATCTTTTGAGGGTTTTCCTTCTATTCCAAATTCACCCTAACTAAATAGGTTCTTTATACTAAGTATATATTATACTTTTGAATTAATGGGTCAACTTGTCAATATTTGCATCCTCAAACTTGTATTCTATACATATAGGAGTGTAAGCCAATATGATGCCAAAATTCCAAGGCTCAATGTCATTTTCTCGTTTCATTCATCCTTTTCCAATCCTTCTTCTATTTTGATCTAGATAATTTTATTGAACTTTTAATCTATTTAAAACACATCAAGCTCCTAATTTTTAATTTATGAATGATAGAGAGCCTTGATAAAATTTATCTCGTATTCAAAGAATTATAACAGCTCTAAGATCCCTTCATTATACATGGTTGCATGGTATAACGTCTTCTTAAATAAGACATGTATGTATACATGCATTCATCCTTACACTCAAAACTCTTTTTAAAAATGGTATATGCTCATTTATACATAAAAAGTGGCTACACATAGTGAGCCATGTTAGCCTAAAATGTTAGACATGTGTGCTTAATTTTAGTTAATGGAACATGAATATGCAAACATTTCAATTCAAATGTAAACAAGAAAAATTATTGCATCTATCTAAGGTTGAATAATTTATCACAAAGAATAAAAAACACTACCGTACCCATCAAACTATTAGAATAGCATTTGTGAAGATCCTTACAAAATTGAATTTAGTCATGTATACATTATGATGCACTTGAGATTAGGTGTTTCTATAGAAAAATCCCAATCACATAACCAAAAATATTTTCTTACTACAAATTAATGTTTATAGAGTTTATTGAACTTAAACGGGCTAATGTCTAGTAGCTCATAATTCTAATATAAGAGTATATTCAAGTCACTTCTCAATCTCTATCACCCTTATACAAATTCCTTCCCCACCACTAAAACCATTTTTCTCCTCCCCTTTTAATATTTTGCATCAAAGTTCAACCTACACAAGAAAAAGTTCAACTAATTAGAAGTTTGATGGTTATAGCAACTAAATCATTGTAGAGTTACCAAAGTGTAGTAACATGTAGGAAAATTGTAAGTGCAGTAGAAAGTAAACAATTCACAAGGTTCAAATGACCTCGAGGTTTCCACAAGGTGCAATAGAAAACCAAAATTTTATAGATTCATATACAAGTAAAAGGCCCACAAACAACTAGTTTAGAATGAAAACCTTGCAAGTTTTAGGTAAATAGTGAATTCTCACAAAGAGTGTGTTTACTTCGTAAACCCTACACTTTGTACCATGTCGATGTCATCCTACATCATGCTTGCATCATCATAGAGTAATTGTCATTTGATCCTGTTAACATCACACTTATGTCATGTTGACGTCATTATCAAAACTGTTCATCGAAACTAATTCTAAAAAACTCTAGTTCACATGGTTTTACTTGCAAATCCACTTGGCTAGATGATTATCACAAATGCAATAAAAAAACATCTAAACAAGTTCACAAACATAAGGTGTAATTCACTTACAATCTCTTGTAAGTCTAGATGGCCCTAAGTTTCCCACAAATGCAGATAAATTCAACTAAACTAGAGGAAGGAAGAGAATTTAGTCAGTTCAACACCAAAGTCCCACAAGACAATAGTGTTGGAACAATGAAGAAGAACATCTAGTTGTGCAGAATTTGTGTTTTCATTGATGTCACCATGTTGATTGAGTTGTCAGTTTGATTTGGTACTCTGAACCGGTATGAAGAACTAGTTTACATCCTCTGGTATTTTGGTTTGGTATTTGTGTTGCGGATATATCCTCCGGTATTTTGGTCTCTAGTATTTTGGTTTGCAATCCTTCTCTAGTGATTATCATTGATTGTGATTTTGGGAAATGATTTGTGGATGTTGGAAGCTTGTAAGTTCAGTATCTTGTGTGCTCATGTGCTCGTATGGCGAGTTGCCATTATTTTGTTGATTGCATTTTTCTATTAGGTCTATCTCTGGCCAACCTAATACATAGTTGATATTGTAATGGATTAATTTGTGTTGCGGATATATATCTTTGGTCTATGTCAACATGTAGTAGCATGCTACATGCTTGGATTATTTTTGGAGAAGTTTTGTACTAACTTGGAGCCGACATTTAGTCTTTTTGGTGAATAAAGATTGCATCTAATTAGGGCAGCCTAATTGATGCTTGCAGATGTATCAGCTCTATATTGGATTATTTTGAGATTGTTGAAGTGAATTGAATGTGAAGAATGGTGCGAATTTGAAGCAAAGTGTGTGAAAATGATGAAGTGTGTTAATTCAGTTTATTGAGCTTCAAAGGAACTAAATCAGCACTTGTTAGGTGTACTCTTGCCAGTTCATTTTGGTTGTGAAGCCACTTCTGTATTGTAATCCTTTTGTAGGCAGTGAGCCTCCTTGCTTGGACACTGAGTCATCTTTGTAAGAAGTGAACTTTTGTATATGGCAGTGAGCCTTTTGTATTCGGTTTTGGAATTATACTATATTATGAGCTAATCCTCACCTTGGTTTTTCCCATCTTGGATTTTCCATGTAAAAATTTTGGTGTTCATGTGTTGTGTGATTTTATGTTATGTTAATGCTCTTTCTCATTTTTACTGTTATATGTATTGGAGTAATTGGATGGTGTTTGTTCAATAAGTTAAAGAAGATACTCATTCACCCCCCTCTCAATATCTTAAATATTCAAAAATTGGTATCAGAGCTTGGTTCCTCTAGAGAAGCCTAACAGCTTGAGGAAGATCTTGAAGATTGAACAAATAGATGACAAAGAAGAAATTTGGGCTGCTCTTGATGATCTTGACAAAGCTGAAAGTGAAAACAAATATTTGAAAGAAAATCTTGATGAGGCAAATGAATGCATCTTTAAATTGAAAGAGCAATTGAAAAAATTCAAAGAAAGACATAGAGAAGTGAGTGAGCAATTAAAACAAGCAAATGAAGAGATTATCGGATTGAAGGTGCAAGTGGAGGAAAATAAAAGAATTGAAGAATGTTTGAATACAGTGGTGCAAAGCAAGTCTGATGTATGCTCAAGGCTTGAACAAGAAGTGGTAAACCTAAGAACAAATCTGGAAAAAGAAAAATTTTGTGAAGATAGTTTCAAAACAAGCTCCACCAAGCTTGATGAATTGATTGCAGGACTGAAACCATCTAAAGAAAAAGATGGTTTGGGACTAGAAAAATGTGAAATTTCTAAAGCTATGAAGACCTCAAATCCAGCGGACAATCAAAATACTCAAAATAAAGGAAAACAGATAAAGAACTCAAGAAGCTTTACTAGAAGACCGCTTATCAGACAACCAAATGCTCAAAGGTATCCATCCTTCAACGGTGTTTGTTTTTCATGTAATAAATTTGGTCACAGGGCAACTGAGTGCAGAAGTAGGATGAATCAGTTTTTTGGTTCCTTCTTCGGACAATGTTTTCCATGCAAGAAAGTTGGACATAGAGCTACTGAATGCAAATCTCAAGTGAGGATGATTAGTCGGGCAATGATGAATAGGTTTAATGGAGGTAGAATGAATCAATATTTTGTTGGCTACTACTATACATGTAACTTGTTTGGACACAAAGAAAATCAGTGCAAATAAAGGGTTAGTGGAGGTCAAACAAATCAAAGGAATCTTGTCTACTACAATTGCAAAAAATCGAGACATATTTCAAGAGTTTGCAAAAGTAAAAAGGGAAAACAATCGGCTCTGGTAAAGAAGAATGAACCAGTTAAGAGAATTGACAAGAATGAGGTTAAGCAAGAAATGAACAAGATATGGAGGAAGAAAGAAGATCTAGAAAAATCAGATGCATATGTGCCCTCATCCAGTGCAAACAATTCCTTCGGTAATTAGACCTAGCATGGTCTTAAGGGGAGTATTAACAAGAAAATGTTCAAACCTCCTGGATATATAGTGTTTCAAATGTTGGCATGAGGATATGTTGTAAGGAATGAATAGGCAGAGGTTATGCAAAATAAACCGAAAGAAAATATGCATGAATTTTCATTTGCGGAGCAAATTAGGGTTTCTCAGTTCAATGAAGAAGGGTTTTATCAGCTTTTTGAAACCTACCGCATTTAATATGAATTAGGGCAACGTGATGGTGTATAAAGTGAAAATTATAAGTCATTTTTTATCACTTGTGCAATTGAAGAGTTTAAAGAACGATTTGGAGCAATCTTGAAGCAATAAAAGAAGAAGTTTTGTTGATCACAAAAGAGCTTGAAGAAGATAAGTGTGATGATGGAATCTGTTGACAGAAGATCAAGTGGTGATATTTTGCTAAGGCTAAAGGGAGTTGATTTGGAAGATTTTGATCATCGAAAGATGAAGGAAATGGAACTAGGATTGAAGACAAATGAATTACAGAACATAAATACTCTGGGTATGGATTTATGGGGAGAATTTCCTTGGTTTGCAGAAAAAGAATCTATCTTGTTCCTATTAAGTCAATTCAAGTATGGCAGCATTATTTTGGATAAACCCTATCCAATCACGAAGAAGGCAATTGAAGCTATTACTAGTTTGTGCAGTGTTGGTGACCTCCATAGGAAGAAAACAATGAAATACAGAGAAGTGGAGGAACTTACTAGCATCGAAAAAGACCCTCAAGCTCTACTGATAAATACCATTGTCGATCTTGCAATACGGTATGTCACCTACGACATCAGTTATAAAGTCTATTTCAGAAATCGTGAAGGTTATACTTCAGCTATTGTTGTATATCTTGCACATAAAATGGTGAAGGAACACAAGCAATTTGATTTGTGTATCTTAATTATGGAAAACCTAATTGAGAATGTCAGAATGTCTTTGGTCAAGGGTTATCCTTTCCGGTTTGGGTCTCTTCTTATATTTTTGGTATTTTACTTTCTGAGTTCACTACCGGCAAGAGAGAATGTTAAGTGCGAATCTGGCATCCCTATTGGAAAGAAAGTTTACAGGTATTTGGAATGTATGGAAGATAAAGCAAGTGCATGCAAAATATATTTCTCATCCCTGTAGATGAATCTATGCTCTGGTGTGCCAATGTCTAGTCAGTTTTAAGAGAGTTCCTCTTCTGGTAAGAAAGAGTTGGAAGTTGTTATTGGTGGTTCCCCTCCAAAATCTAAAAGGAGAAAAATTATCACAAAAGATGTCATCGCTATCTCAGAAGAAAAGGAGAATGGAGAAGAGTCCCTTCCTGAATCTGATTCCTTTGATCCTAAAGACATTCGAACGATGTTAGATAAAGGTGATATGAAGAAAGTTGGTGAAATGTGGTGTTCCCACTCTTCGATAAAAATACTTAAAATTGATGATGTGTTGATTGATTATTTGTTCAGAAAGGGTATTATAGTTTCAGATGTGTCTGACTCATTACCGGATGATCTAGTAGAAGTTATTGAAGAAAGAATATTGTTGAAAGGACCTGAAGGATATAGGTTCAAAGCTATGATTGAGAGAAGATGTGCCAAAGCCAAAACGAAGTTATCAAAACATATTGATGAGACAAGAGAATTGGTTAACGAGATGTCTGGCATCTACAGGTATTGTCTCCAGTGACCTGGAGCTATTGATAATTTTAGAAGCAGAATTGAAGCTATTGAATCTGAGATAAATAATATTGGAAAGAGTTTTGATTTCTTCAAAGACAAAAATGGAAAACAGAGAATAAGAGTCGTTGAATTTCAAGTAGAGTTGTTGATTTCTCAGAGCCAGGGGGAAGACTTGGTTAAAACTTTATGGCTAGTTAAATAAATTGTTGAGGTCCAGTTGGATCATCTCTCTAGAATACTTTCTGATGTAGAAGATTGTGAATGACAATGTCTATCTTCGGACTAGACATCCTTATTTTATATGTTGTTGTCTTTATTGGACAGTATGAGTGCCAAAATGGGTTTGGCAGTGTTTGCTTGGAAGAGGAATCTTCTGATCATAAGAGAAAGGTACAAGAAAAAATTTCATGTAAAAAGCATTATTTTCACGTGAATATTTGAAATGGGGAGTTAGAATTTCTTTATATATACATTTTCACCATGTACATACGTTTACATCCTATTTTTGGTCGCCCTTTGTCCTTGATGTCAAAGGGGGAGATATTTTCATGTAGAAAGGGGAGTGTGAAGAGAAAAGAATGAAGAATTGTGTGAAGATGTGTGGAGAGTTATACATTCTTTTGGCACATGTTTCCATCAATGACAAAGGGGGAGATTGTTGGAAGAATAAAGAAGAAGGTCTAGTCGTGTAGACTTTGTGTTTTCATTGATGTCACCATGTTGATTGAGTTGTCAGTTTGATCTGGTACTCTGAACCGACCGGTATGAAGAACCAATTTACATCCTCTGAAATTTTGGTCTGGTATTTGTGTTGCGGATATATCCTCTAGTATTTCAGTATTTTGGTCTCCGGTATTTTGGTTTGCAATCTGTCTCTGGTGATTATCATTGATTACAGTTTTGGGAAATGGTTTGTGGATGTTGGAAGCTTGTAATTTTAGTATCTTGTGTACTCATGTGCTTGTATCATGAGTTGGCATTATTCTATTGATTGCATTTTTCTATTAGGTCTATCTTTGGTTGACCTAATACATAGTTGATATTGTAATGGATTAATTTATATTATGGATATATATCTTTGGTCCATGCCGACATGTTGTAGCATGCTACATGCTTGGATTATTTTTGGAGAAGTTTTGTACTAACTTGGAGCCGACAGTTAGTCTTTTTGGTGAATAAAGATTGCATCTAATTAGGCCGACCTAATTGATGCTTGCAGATATATCAGCTATATATATTGGATTGTTTTGAGATCGTTGAAGTGAATTGAATGTGAAGCGAAGTGTGTGAAAATGATGAAGTGTGTTAAGTCAGTTTATTGAGCTTCAAAGGAACTGAATCAACACTTGTTAGGTGTACTCTTACTAGTTCATTCTGGTTGTGAAGCCACTTTTATATTGTAATCCATTTTGTAGGTAGTGAGCCTCCTTGCTTGGATGGTGAGTCATCTTTGTAAGCAGTGAGATTTTGTATCTGGCAGTGAGCCTTTTATATTTGGTTTTGGAATTATACTATATTGTGAGCTAATCCTCACCGTGGTTTTTCCCATCTTGGGTTTTCCACATAAAAATTATGGTGTTCATGTGTTGTGTGATTTTATGTTATGTTAATGCTCTTGCTCATTTTTACTGTTATATTCATTAGAGTAATTGGATGGTGTCTGTTCAATAAGTTAAAGAAGATACTGATTCACCTCCCCCCCCCTCTCAGTATCTTGGGTATTCAACAAATCACAACACAGATGCATGTAAAGCTAGTAGAAGACCAAAAAATTGCAAAGCCATAACTTAGGAATATTTTGTCTTCTCTTCCTCAAATTTGGCCTATAGACACCCATTAGGTTCTTATACAAGGTGACATCATTATATTTTCTAGATTATTTATGAAAATCTTCGTGAATAAATTAACCAAAACCAAACTACCAAAAATCAAAAGCAACGAAACATAAGGAAATATTTGTGGTTGGTGCAATATTTTTTGTTGACCTAGATACATTCTTGCATCAGACACATTGGGTAAATGAAATTTTTCATGAGTTTTAAAACTCAAGAACATTTGAAAGTGCATGGGATGGTAATCCCATGTTTGTTCTTAATCTACATCATCTCTTTATCTCCTTGGATTCTTCCACTCCTTCTCTCATGTGCTTCTTCTCCATCCTCAACACACAAGTCACCACTACTTATCCTATTATGTAGGAATGATCGATGGCCTTTATGAAAAATCTACAACTTCCCAATTATGCACCTCAGGATATGTCATCTCTAAACCTCCACTCCCTTGGTAATTACCTAAATATTTTTTGGTGTTCCCAGTGTCTTTATGTTACTATTGCATAAAACTAATTTATTGTGTCCACTCTTCCCATTTGTAATATGCTCCTTAGGCACCTTCATGTATTTTTTCTCAATTCCTCTTACCTCCTTCATAACATGTTTTTTTGCACTAGAAAAAATTATGGGACTAGTTTCTTGTACCTACTTCTCCTTCTCCTTTAGATAACTTAAGACATGTTTTTTTCCCATCCTTCAAGATGGTGTAAAAATTCCTTCTACCATCATAGATGGCTTCCCTATCAAATTTACATGGTCTTCCAAACAACACATGATCATCAATATTATATTGCATATCACTTCATCCCTATAGGACCCAATCTAAAAATAACAAGGCATTGCTCATCAACTACCAACTCATGTTCCCTCTATAGCTAGGAAACCTTATATGGGCTTGGGTGTTTACACCTCTTAAAACCTATATTTTCTACCATTTCCTTTGAAACTAGGTTATCATTATTACCACTATCTACAATTAATTTACAACACTTACTTGCAGACTTACACATAGTTCAAAAAATATATCTTTTCTAAGATGGTCCATCTTCTTCTACATATGGTTTTACCAACACTCTCCTCAACATGAGAGATTCACCTTCCTATGGTTCTTCAACTTTCATTGATGCTACACTCTCTTCATCCTCTTGTGTTAATTGGTTTCTCATTGTACTCTTCTTGTTTCCCTCTTCTATTTATGGACATTCAAACGCCCTGTGACCAACTTCTCCACACTAGAAATATTTGACAAAGAACCCCTTGTTTCTTCTACCACATTATCTTATAGAATATTCCTTCCGTTTTGTTCCTTGTCTTACCTCTCTACCCCAATTAGTCTTGGTTTCTTCTTTACAAACTTGTTTTCCTTTTTTTCCACTCATTTTTCCTTTATCTGTTGCGAATATTCCTCTAATTTTAGAATTATAATTTTGCCTCTTCAATATATTTTCCTCTTCCCTTGGTGCATACTAGTAAGCCTTTTCAATCATGGTGATCTTCAACATGCTCATCTCATCATGGATATTGAATCTCAACCCACTAATATTCTTGGCTACCTTCTCCTTATCCATCTTGCATTGCCCTAATCTAATCACCATCTTATAGAATTCCTCTATATACTCCTTCACCCTCATGTACTTTTGTATCATATTTTGTAGCTTCCTAAAATAACTTCAATTTATAATCTCTATGGATGAACTTTACCTTCAACCTAGCCACCATTTGACTCCATCTCTTTATTCTTGTATCACCATTTGCAACCCTCTATCTCTACAATTCCCTCCACCACAATGTAGTATGTCCCTTGATTTTTTTTGGGCTAATTTCACCCCCTATGGATCTCTAATCTCTTCCAAATAAAACTTCCTCCAACTCACTTATCCAATCAATCAATTCATTATAATTTAATGTATGAATAAAATTAGGTACATCCATTTGGTTACCTTTACTAAATTTTACAAGAGCTCTCAAGAATGTTCTCAAACAATAATGGTTGTTCATTTTCCCTCTCACATCTATCCACTTCACTCTCTTCACCACTTATGTGGTCTTCAGCATTATTAGGATCTCTTCTCAATTTATTAACTAAATTTCATAATCCATTCCTCATTTCAACGCGTAGTTGATCAAACATTTATTCTAATATAGGATTCCTTCTTTGTGGGGGCATATTTTTAATTTCTTTAATAAAACAATATCTTATGTTTCACTACTAACTCACCTTCATAGGTCTCACATTCCACTCTACTCTTTTACACCTACAAGACTCATGTTTACACATGTAGTAGACCTCACAAACCTCAAGAACACTCATTACTTCACCTTCAACAACTTATCAATGATCAACACCTTCACAACAAGACCAACCTTGCTCTAAAACCATATAATTCAATTGAGATTAGGGGTTTCTAAATTGAAAATACCAATCATGTATTCAAATACATATATTTAATATAAAATATCTTTTTATAAATCTTATTGAATTCAAACCCTAATTTCTAATAGAAAAATTCTAATACAAGAGTACATTCAAATCGCTTCTCAATCTCTATCACCATTCTACAGCTTCCTTCTCCACCCATTTTGGCAAGGTATAGGACACATAGTAGAACCTACCACAACCCACCACAAATCATGTGCAAAGCATCATGCCAATAAAAAGAGAAGTTAAGGGGTACCCTATAAGGATTGTGTCTCTATAAGAGACTAGGTATTGATATATGTATGTAATACATAACAGAATATAGCATATATAAGAGAATATATAAGATATATATTAAAAAGAACCTGCTCATGTAATGGTTATCTAAATATATATAAGGAGTGATAAGGATTTAATGGATATTAGTGTCATGAATGATTATTGTTTATGGTTAAGTTATATTTGAGATACCGTTAGATAGAGTTCTATACCGCACTTACTTGTTTCTACCATTGTACCCTATGGGGTATAAGCTGACTACATAAGGGATACCAAGGTACAAATTTTTGGATTGTACTTCCCCATTTTCCTCTTGCTAATATTGGTTTTGTTGTTGGGACCCTGGAGAGGACAGTGAAGAAGATTCAAAGTAAAAGGAACAAACATAGAAAAAAAGGTTGCACACTTCTCTTAGGTACTACCTTTGTGAGAGGGGTAAACACTTAAGGGATGACAAATGGAAAGGGGGGACCCCTGAAAATATGTAATTATTCAAATTTTTAAACCACCCATTAGACATATAAGGATTAATGGAAATCCAAACTACAAAAACCCATGGGAATAGTTGATAAAAAAAGGAAAAGGGAGATAATTGAAAGGATTGAATTGAGAATGGAGATAAATGTGGAAGAAAGGAGGTTGTAAAAGATTCAAGATAGATAGGAAAGATACCACAGAAGGATGGAAGAAGAAGAGAGGAGGAAAAAAGAGTGGACTTAGAGTTTGCAAAAGAAAATAGAAACAAATAGGTTGAGCGAACCATTGAGGGTGTTGTTGAGCATGCCACTGAGGGTGGTGTCAGATAAGAAAAATAAGAGCACACCATGGAGGGTTCTACCAGAGAAAATAGAGAAAGGATTCTACAATTCAGTTCTAGCATGGACAAAATAAACCAAATTATCCCAAACCTAGAAGGAGAATTTGAGGATTATGAAAATATCAGAGCCCCAAGTTCATACACTGGGTACTTTGGGTATGTTTGAGTTCACTATGTTGTCCTTGTGAATTTGTTATTGGAGATGTTACATGATCCTATGTTCATGGCTTTTACGTTAGCATGATGTACTCTGTGGAAAGAGTAGCGTGATGGAACCTGATATAAGTTTACAAATAGAAAGTAATGATACATTTTCCATAAGTGTTGGAATTTGATGTTCTTATGGGATTATGTATGTAGTAGTACCCCCTTGTAAATGTAATAAACTAGTAACTATATCTTGTTAGAGTGTTGTGAATAACTCGTACTTGCTTTGTGTATCCATGTGATGGTGATACTTGGTACCCATCTATGGGGAAAAGTTACACTTTGGTGTGGGATTTACCATACCATTGTGTGTATTTGCGTGTTTGTTACCTGATTGAGGTCCAACCCATGTGTGGTTGAAACTTATATATAAGAGTAACCAAAAGTAGTTCTTCTTCTTTTTGGTTCTCTAGACCCTCAATCCATGAAGGGATAGTAGCAGCCACAAGTTCCTTGGGTGGAGTGTGTAGCGTACGCATATTGCAGCGCAGAGTGTCTCAGCTCAACCAATCCCAAGGAAATTTACCCACTAATTTCCCTTATGATGGATCAGAATACTTTATCCATAAGTGTTAGCCTAATCCCCATAGATTTGAGTACAACGGCATAGGTATGTTAGTTATGCCTAGACGTTTGTAGAGGCGTTGATCTGGCATAGCAAGTAAACCTCGTCTGTATGAGAGGTGAAGCTCAGTAGCCCAATAGTGATATTGTCATATTGCATTATATATTTAGATTATTTGCACATGCTCTGACATGATGTGATAGATATGATGCCATACCACATTGATGTTCTGACATAGTGTTGGTGATGATGCTTTGATATATTGTATTTGCACGTATCCTGATATGATGCAGTACGATACCACACCCCACTCATGTTCTAATATAGTGATGGTGATGATGTCGTGTTACACGATGCCACATTCCTAGACATGTGAAGGCGCATTATGAGATTGTCTTTGTTAGCCTACTTTTGCGATGAGCATTATGGGGCCTCGAACACTTGTAGAGGGATCCTCATGGTTGCTTGGACCATGTTGATTGAGTAGTGTATGGGTAGATCCTAGCCATGTATACCTCTGGCTACAATGAGCTCCTGTGTGTGTATTCTCCACAGGTTATTGTGATGTGGAGTGTGTTCTATGCATGCCTATTTCCGCAGACCCTCAGACACGCTGCCACGTGGCATATGACCAGTACATGCCTTCTCTGACAGGCGTATGACTAGGTAGAGTGACGAAGTTTTGATAAGTCGTGGATACACTCTAGGTCATGTGGATGGCGTGCTCATTCTGCACCACATCAAGGGTATTATTATTCTAGCCAAACGTTGTTTCCTCTTTCCTCGTTTGGTGGCTAGTAACTAGTCACACAGTGTTGTATAGTGCAATTTTAAATATTGTGAACTTTATTTCTGGTTATTAGTGATGTTTCTGTTAATTGTGAAGGCTTACACTTTGTTATATTTGATTGTGAAGGTTTAGCCACAACTTGTGATCTTATTTTCTTATAACCCTAGTGGTTATAAAATTGATTCAGTGTTGAAATTACACGTATTTATTTATTTATTGTTGAAATGAAACTTTAATTTTCTCTTCTTTATGAACTTGGTGGCTAAAGTAGTTATCTTTGTTGTTTTCAATGTCGGTTATGTTTCGTATGGTGATTCCTCTCTAAGGAAGTCTGAGACGGACTTGGTGAGTGTGTACGAGGAAGTAGATGTAGGAAACGTTGAGGATGGGGGTATGTGAGGCTGTTATGCAGCTAGGACCCACTACTCACCTATGTGTGATGACTATCTCTTGGAGGCTAATCACCTTATACAATGAGGGATAAGTCATTGTGGTCTTGTTTGGATGATCTCACTTTATGTATGACCTAACACCATCAAGCTACTTATTTGATGTTGATTTGTTTGAGATGGTTGTTTGCTCTTGGTTCATAGATTCTTCTATCATGGATTGGTATGCTACTTCCCAGTGTCCAGATGGACCCTTGTGTGGAATTATGTTGTGATTTTCGATGTTGTTTGTTAGTGTGTATATGTATTATGCATGATTAATCAAGGGTATGGTGTTTTATTTCTGAGTTTCTATAAGTTAATTTTACCTTTTGGTTGTGACTCCTTTCTTGGATGGTGTGTATAGGATGCCTAGAAGAGGTAGTTGTGGCATCGATCGTCAGAACCCTACTTTTCTGAGTTCCCATGAGAATGATCGTGAGGATCACCTAGGTCCACTGTTACGTTCTATGCTTGGGGAGATTCTTACCTGGCTTGGCTTTAGACAGGATGGTGGACGTTAGGTATTTAGGGAAAGGGAAAGGATCCCTAGGAGAAATATTTTTGCTCTAGCAGAACTTATGTTGGATATTTTGAGAGCATGTTCTTCGCCCACCTATTGTTCTTACGGAGGTTTTGGGTTTGAGAACTGGGTGATTGGTGTTCCTTTTGACAATGTATACCCAGTAGTCTTCAGGTTCTGGGGTGATCATCTTATGCATAGGAGGATTCGGAGTTGGATATGAGCACAACTCCATCATCTATCCAATCAGCTCCGAGCACACAAATTGCAACAAGTCGAAGTATAGGATGTTACAATTGCAGCCAGCAGGGCCACTTAGCGAGACAGCGTTCTCAGAGGAACACACCTAGAACTAGTCGGAGATCGGCAATTACGGAGCCAACAAGTAATGATGTAGAGAGGACTTGTGCATTGAGTGCAGTGGTTGATTATCATCGAACATAGCATCAAGTTACAGATGTGGAAATTGTTGGAAGTGGACAGGCAGCTGATTCGGGAGCACATGAAAATCTTGCGATACAGGAGGCTGTGGAGGTGTCTTCAGTGTTGTTTCCTCTGCTTTGATTCTTTCTATGTTAGGATATGTGTTTTGGAGACTTTGATGGTGGTTACCTCACCATGTTGATTTGTTTGGATTGATAGTGTACTTGGTTGGGTTGATGTTGTTTTTATGTTGAGGTATGGAGTGGCTCAGTTTTGGAACCCTTAATTATGTGTGACTATATGGAGTTTGTACTAGGGGTATTTGCAGCCTTCCAAGAGTAAGCCATACCCTAGGGGAGGAGGATGTAGTGACCCTCCTGATGACATTTCTATTCCAGTTGTTTTGAGATGTTGATAGTCATTAGATGTTTTTGAGACTATGTTACTCTGATGTATTATGTCCTGGATTACTTGATCAGTTGTGAAACTCAATTGATGATACACTTTATGTTATGATGCTCTATTTACTTTTACAAGATGACATAATTATGATGACATATGAGGTTCTGCAATGTTTATGATGGTACTATGATGTGAATGATTTTAGATGCTATTTCTTACGTCAGTTTGGTGAAGGTGACAGTTTAGCAGTACTCATCCATGAGTGCCCTACTACACTATGATTCTTCTTCATGGTGTATTTCATGTTATATATGTTGTTTCAGTTGACCATGCAGTGTGATGCAGTTTTCAGGTATGGGCATCGACTCCACCTTGTCAGGTCTGAGCATGCCATGGCCCAATGGAATCGTTGAAGGGAGATAGACTTGTCCTTTGTCTTGAACCATCGTTCTAAAAGAACGAGTATCAATTGTCACCCTTATGTTTTTTTGTTCATTTGTCGTGTGTTCGTTGTTGTCGTGTCATGTTGTGTTTTACCATGATTTCATAATATTGATTTAGATTATTTAATGATTTAAGATAATGGTAATATTGATTAATGAATAATTGAAATGTTTAAATTTAAAAAGTTATTTTTAGATTGAAGAGGAATTAAAGGTGAAATATTGAAATATATTGTTTGCAAAAATTTAATTACTTGTAATTGATTTAATTGTGCAATTTTGATATTTTCGAAAACTAAAACAATGAGTTGTGATTTAAAGTTGTGAAATATCTTGTTTTTAACTTGATGTCTGAAAAGTTGAAATTGGTTGATTAAAATTGCATGCAATCTGAAAGTTGTAAGTGAAAATTATATTTAATTGGGGAATTGGATTTTCGAAAGAGGAGAGTGTGTTTCACGAGAAAATGTTATCTCTGTATTTTTTTGGGGTTTGATTTGGAAAGTTGAGAATCGATTTCTGGAAGCTGTATTTGTACTGTGGAAGATTTGTGAATTGAATTTTGACGTTTTCACTTCACCATTGTTCGAATCCGGAAAGTGTTACAGGTTTTCTTCTAGCAAAATTTTTGCTAATTCTTGAATTAACACATGCAAAAAGGGTTTTGGTATTTGATGGTAATATGCTGCAAAAATCTTGTCTTAGTACCTGCATGCACAATAGAAAACTAAAACGTTAATGTCAAATTTTGATTAAATTATTGTGAAGAAAATAAGAAAGAAAACGTTGTAGATTTAGCTATGGATTTTTGTATTCTCCCGGAAATGGTTTGCATTGTACCATCTTTACATGAGTTTCGATTTCTTAATCTGTGACCACTTCTGATCATTTATGATAGCCTCTCCCAAACCAAGAACTCCCTGGAAAGCTAATCGATTGATAAATATTTCATAGCCTCAGATTAATGTTTTAAAATAGATGTTTACCCTACTGATTCCCTTGTCTTACCACACGGTATTTGGTGCGCTTGGTAGGGGAGTCTTCATTAACTCTGCTTAAAGGAGATGTTTTTTTCCTTCTTAGAGATTACACAGTCAAACCTTGCTTCGTTAGGAGGAATTTACTTGGCTTAAGGTTCACAGTTATGTCCTTTAAATCTTTTTTTTATTTACCTGCTGGTCTTCGACGTACACTACTGAGCCAACGATTCAAGCTATGAAGTGTTGAAGTTATCTTACCATAGATAACGAGTTTGACAGTGGTGTAACAATGTCGTGTCCCCTTGTAGTGTAAAATCTGTTATACTTCATCTTTATTCCATGAAGGTCAATAATTAACCTTTTCATGCTCGGAATTCTTGATTATGAAGGTGTTGTGCGTGTTTGAGAATTTGATAGCATAAGTATTCAGGGAAAACATGAACTGTGCATGGAGTGGATCCTCGCGTACATGCTTTAAATAAATCCTCCAGATCGATGATGAAATACTTCATGATCTCAACGAGCAAATCATTATTTTATTTCATTGCTTTCTTAGTTGTCTAGCGGCGCTGATTTTGGGTGTTTCGGCGTATATAACTAGGTCTAATCTTTTATATTCTTTGACAACATATTCTATGTATTAGCTTATGCCTGCGATCCCTCTGATCTTGTCTCTAATTTTTCTTCGCGATAAATTACCTATATCACCTCTGTATGGCCAGTTTGTATTTATTTTTGTAAGGTTGTTATCTCAAAGATATCGGTGTGATCTTTATACTTGCTCTTCGATGGTACCGTTAATTACCTACGTTGGGTTGGCTCTTTCCATGCAAATTCCAAACTTGTGTTTATTCGCTCTGTGTTCTCTCGCTATGTGCATGTGATATCTTTGTTTCATCCATTCGGTTCTCTGCATGGCGTAATGATTAACTAGTGAGTTATCTTCATTTGATTCGTTACAAGGTTGTTATTGTTTCTTCAAGTCCGACTTCAGTCTCTCCTATCCCTTATCTACTTCTTTTTTGCATGGTCTAGCATTCGTAGTTACCACGCGCTATTAGATCCTGATTTTCGGTAGTTAGTAATATTTCGATCTGAGACATGTGTGTAACTCTCAAGTTTATGCCTTATATTTGTGTAGGATAGAAATTGGAAAAAATAAACCAAGGCTTTCGAAATCTTGTGCTTATGGTTATCTTCTCATGCGTTTTGTTATTGTGCTACTGTCATCTTTGCACGTCGATCGCTCTCTGTCTGTTAGTTGGTTGTGACAGGCCCGTAATCATCATATTATGTGTTAGGTGAGACATCAATCTTGTGAGAAGACATTGCTATGTATAGGGTAACCCTGGCGACTATATATATATATATATTCGATCCATGATATTTTGATAGAAACTCCATTGACCATTGTTCACTGATGTCTTAGCATAGTTACTTAAAGATTTGATAATCTGTCTTAAGAAAATGTGTTTGAATAAGTCTTTGTTAGGTCGGTTGTGAATGGAATTTCTTGTATTCTTCTTTGGATCCATTTGAATTCATGCACTCGAATTGCATGCATCACCGTTTTAGATATCTCTTGTGTGGTCGCAAGTCTTCAAGAGATTACCACCATTCTAGTTCGAGTTGTAAGTTGGGTTAGTATGTATCGTTAACTCTAAACTCGTGTTGCTTTCCCTTAGCTTTGTCCTTTTGTGCATGTTGCTTGTATTCCCGCTATGTATGGTGGAAAACTCCTTGATGCATGTCGTATTTGGAACCTTCGTTACATATGAGGTTGGATATATAAATGCTTCCATCAAGCTGCATCTATGTCATAGTTTAATTGCGCTCTAGTTTATGTTGGTGAACCGGGAACAGCTGGGAAAGGGAATGGTTCTGTCGTAGAGCCAATTATTGAGCCAACTCATGTTCCTTTTTGTCTTTTGAAACTTAGTCGATTCCTCTGGGAAACCGTGTGTAAGAAATTTTAATATGAATATGATCTGTAGAATGACTTGAATTTTTATGAGTAGAAGTTAATCTAGGTGTTATATTTTAATAATAAGATAGTTTCAGTGTATTAAGAGTATTTAAATTCTATTTTTATTTAATATGTTTTCTTTTATTTAAATGAAAATGTAAATTGTATAATGTTATTGAAATAAAGATTGAAGTCGTGTAGAATAGTGTAAATTAGTTGTCATTGGATTATGTAAAAGTATAATTTTTGTAATCTAATATATAATTATGTGTCGATTTATGATTATTAATATTGGAATGGAAAAACTATTAGTTTTATTTAAGAAATCAAATGTTTGTACAATGTCAAAATTGGAAGTGTTAAAGATAATTTGTCTTTGTTGATTTCCCTTTAACATAAAAAGTAATGGTTTTGAAATGATATATCTTTTGAAGTCTATTCTTCTTGCGTATAGAAATATGTTGCTATATTATCATCTTCTTGATGTCTTTAAACTATGGTTTTTTTTGAAGTCATGGTTAGAATTATGGTTGATTTTTGGTATTTCTTCAATGTGAAGACGTGAGCCATGCACGTTGAGTGTTCTTGTGAATTTACTTTTGAGACATTTGAGTTCCACGGAGTGGAGTTGTGTTTGTTCATATATAAACATGGCCATGCATGTTTTGTGGTTCCTATTGAGATATTTATTATGGTTCTGATGACTTTGGGTTCTTTGTGCAAAGAAGTTTTCTTTCACATGCATGTTGGCTTTATTGTTTTGTCATTTTTGAGAAGTTGTACATTGGAGGAATGGCTTTCGTTAGGGGCCGGACCCAGAAGTGGTTGCATGGGTAACCTATCGGAAGTTGGCAATTAAGTGGAAACTTTAACTAAGGTACTGGGAGTATGTTAGTTGCGTAGTCATTGTGTTGTCATATGTGTCAACCATGTTTTGTGTGATGTTCTCCTTGTTGTTTGTTTGACTTGAGGAATTGTTCTATCTCCTAGCACAGGGGGTGGGCTTTCGAGTTCCAAATGGTTGGGAGGAACATGCCACATCTTCCATTGGGTCCCCTGCAGGTAATATTGTTCGAGACATGTTTATTCTTGGCAGGATCCTTGATACACTATGTTCACGAAAATTGGATCTTTGGATGAGTTCGTGGACGTGGTCATCAACTACTCTTGATCTTATTCTATTTTGTATTCTCTAATGATGTTACATGATGTTTCATTGTATTATTACTTGTGATGTATCGAGATTTTTCGCAATCTCCTTTATTGTAATCGAACTTGTAATATAACTATTGATGTAATAAATCTGTACATGACTATTCTCTTGTCTTGATATATATTTAGTTATTGATGTTTTGTGATGTTTATTTATTTTAGTAGCGTAGTTGTGTAACCCTAGAACTTTCATGTTCGGTAGTTAATCACATGTTATTATTTGTTAAAAAAAAAATCAGAAGTTTAGTGTTACTGACATAACGTTTCCTGGGTTCCATGGTGGGGCGTTATAGAAAACACTAGGAAGGAAATAGAACAAGTGGTGGTGAGAAGTATGACACCTCCTCTAAATAAAACACCAACTACTCATCCAGATTGGCAAAATATTCAATTAAGGATAAATGAGGATTGGTTACTAGTAAAAACTCCTGTACAAAACCTTTGAAACCTTCAATTAAGAGTAAGTGTGAGTAAAGCAACAAAAGATATATCAATAATGAAATGAATCATATATCAATGATGAAGTAAATTGAATTCAATAAAGGATTGAATCAAATATCAATAAGAGAATGAATAGAATATATATTATGACATGCTTCTTACATGATAAAGAAATTAATTAAATAAATAAGAATTAGCTTTAACCAAAAATCACAAGGGTATATTGAAGGGTTGTGTCTCATAATGTGATAAGATATATAAGATAATTCATTCCATGAGATTTTATGTGTGGGAAATCTTTATTATTCAAGAGTGAGTGGGGAATTAAAAAAAGGGAGAAAGGTTTTATCATTCAAAGAACTGTATGGAACTAGAATATGTAGCATGAAGTAAATAAGAGGAATATAGAAGAATCAAATGAATGAATGTTATTAATTGAAGATTTAGTTAAGAATATTCAAGAGACATGTTGAAGAGCTATGAACATTGAAGAATAAGAAAATAATAGATCATTCAAACGCAACCATTAAGGAGGGAAAAAAAGTATTAAAAGGAAACAATTAGTCTTAATAAAAATACATCCTTTTATAGAGTTATCTCTTTGCAAAGAGATGCAACTCTTCATTGAGATATAAAGATATAAATAGATGTGTGTGGAATAGAAATGAGGATCTATAAGTCAAGAGAGAAGTGTGTGGAGGATAAAAATATATATTATTGTGGATATGTGAAAAGGCAACAATTATTATTTAAGAGGAGTCATGACTATTTGAAGGGTTTTTATCTTTGAAAGGATGTATCTCTTCATATAAATATGAAAATATAAAAGGGAATAAGAAATGTTTGAGAGCTGTAGAATAAATGAAATATCATACAATCATATTTTTGAAGAAGGGAAATGTGTGAGACACAAAGATATATCATTTGATAACAAGAACATTTAAGAAGAAGAATATATGTAGATTTGTGTATGAATCTTTAAGGAAAAGAATATATGCAAATTTTTGTGAAGATTCTGAGGAGAATATAAAATGTCATTAAAGGCTATTTGTAAAGAAGATTTATTCTCAAGAAGACAATATTATATTGAAGAGGTTGGTGCCTCAAATTGGAGAGCTTGGTGCCCCATATTGACGAGGTTGGTACCTCATATCAAATAGATTGGTGTCTCTTGCTAAGTTGGTGCTCAGTTGTGGGGATTGGTGTCTCCGATAGGTTGGTGCCTACAAATTCTACAAGTAGGGATTGGTGTCTCCAATGGGTTGGTTCTCACAAATTTTATAAGATGGGATTGGTGTCTCCTATAGGTTTGTGCCTACAAAGCTTGTAAAAGAGATTTATATAAAAAGAAATATTTTTTGTGGTTTTCTCCCAAAGGGTTTCCATTTAAATCATGTGTTCTTCTTGCACATTGTATAATTGTTAAATCTTATGTGAATGATATTGTGTGATTGAAATTATTGTGGTTTTTAGTTTAAAAAATAAAGAATTATCTTATATTGATTCACCCCCCCCCCCTTCTCAATATGTGTGTGTGCTCATCAAAAAAGATAACAATGTGGTTAAGAATTTGAGAGTGAGCATAAAAGAGTTTGATACAAAAAGAGGATCAAGAAAGTTAGCATGGAGAGAGATGAGAGAAAAGGGAAGAATTTGGGGAGAAGCAAAGGAAAGACCAAGAGAAAGTAGGGAGTTAAAGTGAGAGAAATGAGAGGATATGAAGTAGAGAAAGGAGGGATCTCTGAAAATTAGATTGAATGTTGTGAAGAATAAAAGGACAAGTAAGGGTATTGTAAAATTTATATTAGATGTTAGAAGAGGTTTTTATTACTTTAGGTTGAATTAAATAGAAGAAGATTAGATCTTTCAAAGGCTAATATTTTCCTCCCCAATGGGGAGGGGTTCAAGGAAACACCCCACAAATAAATGGAATAGTTATGTTTTGAAATGAACAAAATTTCTAATTTTGAAGTCAAAAAGGTTGGAAGTATTGGACTATCAAGTTCACTAAAATGTAAGATGAAATAAACAAGATGTGTTTATCTATTTACTATGTGAATTCTTTTTATTTTCATTGGAATTGAGATTCTACATCGAATGATCCTAACTTCGTCATCCTAGTCATGACCCTAGTCATGACCAAGAAACCACAATAGTTACCTAGAAACTTGTGCTAGTGTTTGGCTTAGGCAAGTGTCTAACTAGTGAACTTCAAAGTGCCATCCTCATAAGATATGTCATTGACCCCTAATGCATCCTATCATTTGCAAAACAAATGATGGAGTCTTTTTCTCATAATGACTTGAAACTTTCTAGAGATGAGACTAGTTGTCATGATTCTCAAGGTAGTTGTTGATTTTGGAATATATTCCTCTTATGATGAGATACTTATGATAATAGTTGTGTTGTGACAAGAAAATTAAAATTATATTAAGATACTATTATAGTTAGTCCTTTGTATGGTATACTTCAACCTCAATAGAAATAGTAAAACTTAGAAGTGTGGATCCCTAAATCCCAGTGCAGTGGTGGGTGCTCAAAAGGTGTAGTAAAATATGATGAAGATTTTTCTATAGTGTGTTGGGCTTCTATGAGATGGAAGAATTATGGGAAATAGATTCACTAAGATGCAAAGGTGGAGGAGGAAGTTGCAAGGCTTTGACTCTAGAGGAATAATGTAATAGCAATGACTACAAATAAAGGGTAAGAGAATTGTGGTAGAGGAATGCACAATCATAGAGCTTTGGAATTGCAGAGAATAGCCAAAAAGAAAGAGAATCAAAATAAATGTGGGAAGAGAGATTTAAAGCAATTCAAAGTAGGCTAGAAAGAGAAATAGGGCTCAAATGAGATGTGAAATTTTTTTTCTGCAAAGTTTCATAACTAGCAAGACATTTCAAAACATAGAAATACCCATGGAATTGAATTTTAGTTATTTAAAACTTGATTTGTGCAAGTGGACACTACTACAATCACGCTAGTGTCTAGGTCATGGTACAACTAGCTAACATCCAAGTAAACATAAATTTTAAAAATATTAGGTATGGGAAAAAAGTAGATAGATGCTCTAATTTTTGTTAGCATGGCATCTTGATGAAGGGTTTTAGGGTCAAAATAGGCTCATTAAGTCCTAAAACATGGCTAGGAGAATGGACAGCAAAATGGGTGACATATAATGAAGATTGTGAAGTATGTAATTTTTGACTCTATAATGATCTCATCATTATGATGTTTAATTATTGATGTGTGCTACAAAATACCTAATTTGCATCAAAGGTAGAATAGTATAATTTGAAGAAGTCGCTACAAATGCTTCCCCTTAGTCCTTATATTCCTTTTCTTTTATTTTCATTCTATTATTTGTTCTTTCAGCCCTATGATTATACATCTATTGAATAAGGCTAGGATCCCTAATTTCTCCAAGAAATAATGAATTTTAGGGTTTTTTTAAAACATATCTATAGACTTTTCCTTACATATGGTAGATGGAAAGACTCAAAATGAATAAGCATCGTAGATCTCAAATCCAATAATTTGTAGGCTTCTAAGGAAAAGGTTTACCTTTAGACTAGCTTGAGGCAAACCTTAGTGACATGTCATACTCATATCATAGTATATCCCAATTTTTTATCCATTGTTGATCAAGGTTCAATCCAACAATGTTTGATAAAGGGCTCAACACAAAGAAAGGCAATAATTCCCAATAAGAAAAAATAGTTTGGGACCCACCCATCACAAAAAAAAAAGACATTTCCCATCACACTCACTTGTTTGAATGACTTGGGAGTCCAAAAATCCTCCACTTATATCCATTGTATATATTCCCCCTCTATCTACTATTTTTATTTCTAGTTTATTTTGCCCTTTGGACCCTTGTTATTTTCTGTACTCACCTAACATACGTGGTAGAGTTCTCATCAAGTGATTTTTAAATGTTGACTGCCTTGTTGATTACCATTTCAATACAACCATTGGTTAATTTCTCTTCACTTCACGTACTTTACGATTTTATTCCTCTTTTGTAAGATGAAAAATCTATCTATGTTATCCATGTGGCTCAAATGCTTCTATTTGGTCTATAATTCCGAGTTGCCTTCTTATATAGCACAAAACCACACGTGGTAGAGTTCTCATCAAGTAATTTTGATAATGTTGATTGCCTTGTTGATTAAAATTTTGATACAATCATTGCTTAATTTATATTCACGTCACATACTTCATGATTTTTGTAGTGTCCCTCCAGTGTTACGATTTGTTCCAGTTTAATTAGACTGGTTGTTAGTCATTTAGTTGTGTTGAATGCTACAATACATTACTTTTGTAAGTCTTTGATGTTATGCTAGTTGTTATATTATGCAGATGATACATTTGACATTAAGATCATCAAGTTATTTTTTTATGATAACATTATGATGGATATGTGTATATTATGGTTTATGTTGCTTCTAACTGTTAACGATATTATCATGATGTATTTAATGTTTATGTTGTTATGATTCTTGTCAATCCTGGTGAAGAAGACGGTGTAGCATTACTCACTCATGAGTATCCTACTACGCTATGACTCTTATTCATGGTGTGTTTTTCGATATATGTGTTGATATGGTTGATAGTGCAGTTTGATGCAGTTTGCAGGTACAGGCATCGACTTCACCTACTTCTTCAAGTCTGAGTGTGCCAAGGCCCAATGGAATTGTTGATGGGATATAGTCTAGTCCTTTGTCATGAACCATCGTTCTAGGAAGAACAAGTATCGCTTTGTTACCTATTTGTCTTGTTTATGTTCGTCTTGTCTTGTATTTGTTGTTTTGATATGTCATTCTATGTCCGTCTTGATTGGTATTGATTTTTTTAAAGTAATTAAAGGATTTAATTAGTATGCATTGAATTTATTAGTGATTATTGCTTTATTAGATTTAAGGTTATGTTTGATTACATTTCATTTGAAAGATTATTTTAAATGTTAGAAGAATTAATTCTATTTAAAAGGATTATTAAAATATAATACTTTGGAAGGATAATTATGAATGTGCAACATAGATGTTTTTGAAATTGAAAAGTTTTATCTAGTTGTTGTGAATGAAATTTGCAAATATCTATGAATTGAACTTGATGTTAGGAAAGTTGAAACTCGTTGTTTAAATGGCATGTAATCTATCAGATAAAGGAAGAGAATTGTTTTTTACTTATAAATCAATGATTTAAGAAACATTATGCAATTTTTTTTGGACGACAATTGCTTTCACTGAAAATATTTTCTTGGGAAGAAGCTTTCTTTGTTCTTTGAGTATTTTGATTGAAAAATTTGAAAGATTGTAAATTCTGAGGATTGACCGTGTTGAAAAGGATACAGAAGCTGATAACCTGTGATTGGCTTCACTCTCTGTCGAAATTCGAGAAAGCCCTCCAGGTTTTCTTCTAGGTTTTATGTTTCGTTTCTTGAATATATTACTTGTTCAAAGTTATTGATTTTTCTTTATGAACCTGGTTGTTGAATTACCTGCACATACACTAGAAAACGGAAACATTATCAGATTGAAAGGAATGTTTGTGATAATGAAAATTTAACTTTGTATCTGTAAAATTGTAAGATAATTTCTTTAAAACCCCGTTAATGGTCTCTGAAATGAATAATCCTTTATTTTCATAGTTTGCCTATATGATTTAATTGTTGTATCGTTTTATTGATGTTTCTCGTCTCTTAGTATCACAAGCTCTTTTGAAAACGAAATTCCATCGTTTCTTGGTTTAAGAAAACCACCTCCGAGGATGAAATTATCGAGAGACGTGCCTTATCCTTATCATTATCTGGTAACCAAAATTATGGTAGTCTTCTCATTCTATTATCTCATGAGTTTGCTTGTAATAACCAGAGTTGTCTTTTATGTCTATCTCTCTTTCATGGACTGCATAGTAATCCCCAAACAGTCTCCTCGTTCTTGTGCCTTGCATGTTGGAATGATGTGGTCAGTGTTGTCAATTAGGCCGATCTATTTGTTTATCGTCGCATATTCTTAAATATGTTCTTTTCCTGGTAACTTCGACTGAAAGATTGATGCTTGATTTTAAATGCATGACTTTCGTGGCAATACCGGTGCTGCATGCACTAGTAACTATTCTTTGTTTATCAGAGTGTCATATTCTCGGAGACGTCTAGCTTAATTCATTTTTTTATGTGTATTACATAGTGTACTCCTGGCTGCTTTGGCGCATCGACGGTTGGAAGCAGTTGTGACCTTTTCTTTTTTAATTAACTTTCAGTTCATTGTGGACCGTAACCTGTACATAGCCTGTGTCTTTACATAGTACCCTCATCTCTTAACTGTCGACATCTTGTGAAGTCGAAATGGATCTAATTCATAGTTTTACGTATCGGCCATCTTACGCTTGAAGTTTCACCTGAGTCGCTCGTGTTGCTCCCTCCATCTTTTCAGACTCTTTCATTGATGTTGATGCATCTATGTAAAGATTTTACTTTTTTTATTATTATTAATGGTAAATGCATGCGTATTCTCTGAAGGTTCTTCTTTCATGCTTTTGTCTTACTTGTAATACAATATTCTGTCGGGTTGTAGTTCTCAGTCAAGTATAATCCAAGTCGCATGGTTAAGTAAATGTAAACTTTAGCTTTACTGGCTCGACGCCAGGCAATATGGTAACCGTTATACCACACCTACCTGTAGTTCTTTGCCGGAATATGATCATCCCTCTACAGGCGTGATATATCTATGTATGTTTAAGTAACCAGATCTTTCATAAGTTCCTGTGCAGCCATCTTCATGCATCCAATACATTCATTTGTCTTTAATATGGTGTGTGATGTCTTCGTTGTTTTCTTCCTGTCCTGGGTCGGCTATCTTCTACCTGAAGTTTCACCTGCGTCACCGGTGTAGATCTTCCTACCTTTTGAGACACTTTTATTGCTGTTGTTCATCTGTTAGAAGTAATCATTTACTTGCGCCTGATTGGAGATACTAAACAATACTTATTATTTTTAAGCGCTAAGCATAATCTCCTTATGTCGTTGGTTCTATTTACGATCTTCTTTGATTTTCCAGAATTTGTATCTATGGGGGAAGTCAGTTTCCTCAATTCGCAGTTGCTTATAGACATTTTCATCGTTCCCTGTATCTTTTGTATTTACATTTTATTTGGCTTTAACTTATTATTTTATGTCCTCGCTATATCAACGGATCTCGTATGATCAGCTGATTAGATCAGTGGTAAAATTGACCTACTCCTTGCTTGGCATTATGTGATGTAGCTTCTGTCAATGTCGCACCCTCTCGAAGTCATTTGATATAACTTATCACTTTAGAAGCGCTCACCTCAGTTAACATCAGTCTTTAGTCTATCGATAATTACATCATTGCATGCGATTTTCACTGCATGCAATCCTTCATGCGGTTGTAAGATATAGTTATATTATACTCTTAAGTTATGGGCATAGGTAATACTGTACTCCGGTCTTCAATCTGATAATAAATGGTCACCTTTGTTAACTACCATTCAATTATTACTCTGCTCGTGCAACGACTTAAGCCAATCTTTTTATCAATCTCCTTTGACTTCACGATGCATAATTATTGGCGTCTTCTCGGGGCATGTCGAATAGTTTTTCTTTGACTTTTTAAATATATATATATATATATATATATATATATATTATAGATTGGTATGATCTCTGATTGAGTTAGCCGTGGATTTTATAACTTATATTTGGAACTCAATATAGAAGATTATGAGAATTATTATGTGATGCTACTTTTATGTAGCCGTGGATTTTATAACTTATATTTGGAACTCAATATAGAAGATTATGAGAATTATTATGTGATGCTACTTTTATGTGGATACGATGACTTATCCTTTTATAGATTTAATGGTATAAAATAATACTCATATAATTGTATTTTTATTTTGTTTATCCACTATAATTGAAATTATGAGTATAATTGTATTTAGGTATTCCTTAGAATTAAAGGAGCAAGTAACATATTATTATGAATATAATTTAGCAATTGCAATTATATTCGTGTAGATATATATTTATGTTTTGTGTATAAGTGGAGAGGTAACGAGATGATTAATTTGAATGTTGTAGATTTAATGCAGAATTAATTCATTTGTATGTTAACATAATATTTACAAACTATTTTGGGAGAAAATTAATAAGGAAATAATTGAGCTATATATGTAAAGAGTAATTAGTTGGATTAAGGAAAATGTATTATTTGATAATTGAATTGGAGTGTTTTCGAATTAATATTTGTTGAATTCATTATAAGTATTGAATAGATAGATTCTAATCTTTCAAAAGAATTTCATTGACATACGTTAGTAATGACTATGTTTTGGTATTGCTCTTACATAAGCATATTTTGACTTTTTGCTATGTTAGGATGTTGAGAGCCCTTGTGGATTGGTGATTTAATTCGTATGAGCTTTTAAAGGAAGGGCTTCTATTTGTATGTTTATGTTGGGATTCGTTATGTAGATATATATATATATATATATATATATATATGTAGATATATATATATGTAGATATATGTAGATATATATATATGTAGATATATGTAGATATATATATATGTAGATATATATATATATATATATATATGTAGATATATATATATATATATATATATGTAGATATATATATATGTAGATAGATATTTGTACTCATTATGTTATAGATGAAATATTGTATTTGAAATTAAATGTGAACCTTGTTTTATAATTGTGTGGGTATGAGGATAAACGTGTGAAAGGTCTAGGTGAATGATTATTTGAAAATTTAACGAGGGAAATCATTTATTATTTGTAAATAATGGAAGAAGGATACTTTGTTTATATGGATCAGTTAGTAACTTGATTTGAGTATTTTGCATATTCACCCTTGTATATATTCTTCTAAGTAATGTTTAGATTGTTTGTGCGAAACAAGAGTGTGGTTGTTATTGGAAATGAAAGTGGATTTTGGTTCTTGTTCTATTATCTTGTATATTGAACATTAGAAGTCTTCCAGAGGCTAGGAAAGAAGATTTAAATTGTAAAGTTTTATATGATCTTACCTTATTGTTCAATGGCAATGTTTTGTCTTGGGATCTAGCCTTGCACAATTATTTCTACCCTAGGTGGTATGTTGACAATTAGACGGATTATGTCATGTTTGAGTTATGTTTGTACATGGATTTTTTTGACGTGCATGTAATGGCTTTCCTTGGTATTTGATTTTTAGTTATGTAATTACGGAGAGTGGCTTTCGATAGGCGTCGGAACCCTTAAGTGGAACCAGGGTAACCTATCGAGAGTTTCTAATTCAGAGAAAATTTTAATTAATGTACTGGGAATTGGGTGATCTTCACAACTAATACAGATAATTTGTCGCCTCGCCTATTTCCTTAATGCTTGTATAGATTAAGGGTAGGTTGAGAAGGCCTGGAATGGCTTAGTTGATTACTTTGTCTACTCAAAAAGTAATTTGATTCCACATATGTATGTTTAGGGGTCGGGAATCGGTAGAGATTGCCAAGGTAACTCAGGATGAGGGTCGGTAATCTAGGAAGGTTCACCAGGGTAACCTAGAACATTGTATGTGATGACACTCTCGTCCTTATACATTTGGTCTCATGTGTTGAGACTTTGATTGTTGAGATTGTGCCTCTAGGAGCTTGTATGTATTTTTATGGTTTCGATATGTCGTTATGTTGTGATGCGGTTGCCAACCCTGTGATGTATGTATTGTGTTCTTTGATGTTTGTTTGTCTTGAGGACCTGCTTCTATCTCCTAGCATGGGGGGTGGGCTTTCAAGCACCACATGGTTGGGAGGAACATGCTCTATCCTCCATTGGGTCCCCTTGCAGGTGATGCAACTCAGGTCGAAATTGTGTTTGACAGGTTCTCAGATTCACTTCATTCATGGAGTTGAACGTTGAGCGTACTCGTGGACGAGTTCGATAATGTACCTATTCTTCATCTTTATCATGTACACTCATCATGATTACATGAGATGTTATTGTAATATGATAGATATTACTAACGTAACACTATCCAATCTACTAATGTTACGTATAGATTTCATCTAGTTATTGATGGAGTCTACCCTTCGGGAGCCTCCAAATTACTAACGTAACACTATCCAATCTACTAATGTTCATCTAGTTCTTGATGGAGTCTACCCTTCGGGAGCCTCCAACCCCTCGGCACTATTTGCATCGAGATTTTTCATGATCTCGTTTGTTGTAATTAATCTTGTAATATTGAAATTTAATCAAGATATGACCTATTCTTATGCTCTTGTATTTGGTACTTGATGTGAATTATTCTTTTATGTGATTGTTTTAGTAACGTTGTTGTGGAACCCTAAGATCACTTGAAATTGTGTTGCATGTCTATTGCATGTGATATGTTGTAATCAAATGTTTTAAAAAAAATTGTTCGGATCTTTTATTATAGTTTGTGATGTTCTTCGGGTTCCATGGCGGGGCGTTACAATTTTATTCCTCTTTTGTAAGATGAGAAAACTATCTATGTTATCTATGTAGCTCAATTGCTTCTATTTGGTCTATGATTCCTTATTGCCTCAATTGCTTCTATTTGGTCTATGATTCCTTATTGCCTTTTTATATAACACAAAAACACACGTGGTTGAGTTCTCATCAAGTGATTTTGAGAATGTTAACCTTGTTTATTGCTATTTCAATACAATCATTGGTCAATTTCTCCACTTCACATACTTTGTGATTTTATCCCTCTTTTGTAGGATGAGGAAAAATCTATCTATGTTATCCATGTGGCTCAAATGCCTCTATTTGGTCTATGATTCCTCACTGCCTTCTTATATAGCACAAAAGCGCACACATTTCGGGGATGATTCAAAGTGCTAGGTTGTCTTCTCTTTTTCTCACATTGACCCAAAAAGACATGCACAGTCATCATATTTATTTCATCCCACTTTGTCATGCCTACTTCTTTGTTATTAATGCTTTATGCCTATCATGGATGATGACATTTCTTAATCCTAATTATGGTACTTCACCAAACAACAAAATTTCCTAACCCAATGTGTATAGCTACATTCATTTTGTGAAGGTTTCTATATACCCCAAGTAATGCCTATAATTAAATATTATTATTTTTTAAACCAATTGCATCACACAAATGATAATGCAACACATATAGTAGGTATCCTAGCCATATGTGAAGCCACTTAATACCAATAATGTGTGGAAGAGATGTGTTGGTGAGCACATAAGAAGAGGAGAAAAAGAACAGTAAGGGATAGGTGGCACACAAACCCATTTGGTACACCCTACACTATGGAAGGTCAATGATGAAGGAGATAAGGTCACTAATGATCGTTATTCCCTGAAGGTGTTCTATTCCACAAGAGATCTAAATAAAAAGTGAAGGCCAACATCCTCAAAATATTAACTTAAAAAACGAGACCTCAATTTTTAACATACATAAATTAATCTTCTTCCTTCATTTATGTTAGTCTTTCAAAAAGAAAAATTTTAAGATAAAATCATTTTCCAAATTTAACCTTTCAAAAGGACATGAGATAAAGGAAATAAAATAATATCATAAAGATTAATTACATTCTTTTAATACAAGATTTGTTGCATTAGCATATGACAAATTCAAATGCTTACTTTCATTCCATAACTCTTACATATAGACATGATTCTTTTATAAATCCAAACAATATAATAATATAAAATTAGAGTAAGAGAGATTTATAACATATGAATTAAACTATATAATATGGACACTAAAACCTCTATTCTACTTTGCATTACATTCTTTCGTAGTGAATGAAAATTACCATAGTTTATAACAAATTCATTGCTTGTTAAAGGCAATGAATTCGTTTGCAAGTGTAGGCTGAGTTGCAAAAATAGTTCACATGTAATGCATTTAATTCATTTAAAGAGCTACTGCCAATTCTATCTTACATAATGGAACTTTCAACTTGGAGAATGTTACTATGCTCATAAGGAATTGTAACTCATGACATAACTCATTGGCCAAAATTAAAAGGTTAAGGTCATATATGATAATACCATGGAACAATCAATGTAGATATGAGCATTCAATTCACACGACCACAATATTACTTTCAATTTGGAGAATGTTACTATGCTCATAAGGAATTGTAACTCGTGACAAAAGTCATTGGCCAAAACTAAAAAGGTAAGGTCATATATGATAATACCATGGAACAATCACTGCAGATATGAGCATTCAATTCACACGACCACAATATTACTTACAACTTGGAAAATGTTACTATGCTCATAAGGAATTGTAACTCATGAGAAAACTCATTGGCCAAAATTAAAAAGGTAAGGTCATATATGATAATACCACGGAACAATCAGTACAGATATGAACATTCAATTCACACGACCACAATAAAAATACTTAGAAATACTTAGTGATATTAAAAATACTTAGAAATACTTAGTGATATACAATCGTTGCTAGTAACTAATCTATAACTATGCTTTTAAATTTATGTTGTAACTGATATTTGATTTAAAAACACTCCCTACAAGAAATAGGCAAAGCTAATACAACAAAAATTGGCAAAAGCCCAAGTTGATAACTGATTCCAAGAACTATCATATCTTCGAAGCAAAGGCCAGCCCTTCCTTCATTAGTTCTTCTGTGCTTTCCACCAAAGGCTGTACCCGTGCCACCTTAGCAACAGCTTTGTTTTCTTCAGGAGTACCATTCTCCAAGAATACACCTACAATCTTGCCATCTTTTATCCAATATGAACCAAATTTAGCTTTTGGTGTAGCAGGGTTATTGTCACCAAATATATAAGCTTCACCAGAGTTGTCCCCATAGAATTGCCATGATAAATCAAAGGATCGGGAATAGAAAAAGGGAAGATAGTCATATTCTTCAATGCTTTTTTCTTCCTCTTTGGCTTTGATTGCCTGCACAAAAGACAAGGAATGCTTATCACAAGTACGTGTAAGAAGTACCGCTACTTATATTGTAAGATAAAAAAAACTAGATACAATGTACTGAGAAACTGACAAATGTAATTGCTGATTTTCAAATAATACTTCTTCAATATTGGCAGAAGAAAGTTGCAAACAAGAGATATTAAAAAAAAAAAAAATCTAATGGCAAATGTGCATCTAAACATTCGAAAAGTCAGTCATCTGTTGCACCAAAGCATGTTGCCAGTTCTCAACTGCTAATACAAATTCTTCTTCCAATGCAATCATTAAACTGCAAAGCATTAATAGAGTATGGCACCAAAAAGTTCCTTCCTACACCGACTGCTTTATCTAGATCCTCATAAATGTCAAGGAAAACGACTCTGAATCTTACCGTGACAAAGAAAGGAGTGAAAAAGTATCTTACCCAATTAACACTATCTAATGCGGCATCACTACAGAAATCAGAATAGAAGCTCATTAAAAAAAATGTTATTTTTTGTTCAACGACATAAAGATTGGCTGCAAAAGATGAAGTCGTTCAATTTTCAGAATATATAGGTTTCCTGACCTATTAAACAAATATAATAGTTAACATGCAAGGAAAGACAAACAATTTAGTGGCAGTTGAGAGGCACTAAGATTTGTTATCATAGGTCAATCAGGATAACATCCACAAAAAGTAATGGTACATAGGCTCGTCACAAAAAGCATATCGAAGAGTCTTGAAGAAAGGACATTTAAAAACTAATATAACTCATAGAGGACATGCTTCCCTCCTTGTAGATCCATTGGTAGCAAGAAATATTTCAGAAAACACTAGTCTCTAGCTTTTTAACTTCTCTTCAAAATTTAGCTCACTATTGATAGATTGGTTCACTTGCTAGTAGCTCATTTTTGTCAAGTTTCACTCTCTGCAAAAAGTAGGTTCGCATGGATTCGACAGAGCTGTTGCTTTTTATTAGACTTCATCAAGGATGTATTACTTGATCAAACTTGTATATACCTCGGCAACTTGAGAACAGGCTATCATAGTTCTTTAGATATGAGTGAATTAAGTATATTTAGTATATATTAACCCCAGTGACAGCCAAGCACTTCTTATTTCCACCAAGATTTTCAATGGAACAGACCGAACCTTGAGAACCCTGTACTTCACAGGACTCCCAAATATAAGAATACATTTATGGCAGCCTTTTTGGTTTTTTGACAACGGAAAGAAGAATAACCAAATTTAGCCAATCTATAATTACCATTCAGTGTTGATGAGACAGTTCCTCCAAGCTGTCATGATATGCTAAAAAATAGAAGTATGCCCAGGAGAATGATCAGATTCACTCTCTTAAACTATCACAATAACGATCATGATAACTTTTAATTTATATTTCATGTGTCAATGTTATATTCTAGCATGTTGAAAAATAAAAGCATCAAGTTTTGAAGCTAACTAAAATTATGAACATTTCTGAAGTTTATCCTGACATTTGTTAGAGCGGGACAAATTAACAGGAAATAGTATCACAGAGGTACTGATATTTAGTTGTGGAAATTGACCCTAGAGTAAAATAAGAAATTAGTCAATTACTCTCTCAACAACTATGTTACGTTTACTCATAATAAGCACAAACAACTATTCCCCATTCAGCACTAGCTATTTCATAGATCCCATCCATCAGTTGATTTCATCAGAGGCAACTTGCACCAAACTTGGTGCTTTAAATTGTTCAGAAAAAAACATAAAAAAAAATGGAAGAGTGAAAGAGACTCACCTGCACAGCTTGTGCTGCTGACTTCCGAGCATGATCGACATGCTCAACTCTTCTAACATCCCCATAAATCTTCATTGGAAAAGTTGCCACATCTCCCACAGCATAAACACCAGGAACACTAGTCTCGAAGAAAGCATCAGTCTGCAATTAATTATTATATCAACTCAGAGTCAGCAAACTATACTGAAAAGGCCTCCATGCAGAAACTAAATACCATATCAATAACCATAAACATATTAGGTTTTGAAACATTCCAATCAAGATTCGCCTATATCAGTTTAGAGAGAAGGATACCACCAACCAAAGACCCTAAATTAAAATTTTAATGTACATGGCTTAGCAGTCCCGCTGTCATTTCAGCCAAATCTATATTTTCTCTGCAATAAACATCTATTCCGAGCTGAAATCTTGGATTCAGACACAAGAAATAACATGTATCAGTCCAGTTCTAGGAGGATAGTGAAATTAAAAAATAGCTTCGCATTTATAAGAGCGCAATGCAAGTTTGTTGGTACATTATTTAGAAAATGCAATAGCGTCAACCTAACTGTTTAAGTATCATCTCCCTTTGGTCTAAATTCTAAATCGATGGACCATTTTCCTAGTTTTCATTGTCCAATTGATTATTTTCATTATAAACAAATGTAATGCCACAAGACGGCAAGCAACCACTTCGACTTGAGATTTGAGATTTAACCTAAGGACAAAACAATATGTGCTTGAACAAAGGAAAGACATTCCATCCAAATATTGTCCAATTGTCTTTTCCCCACATATTGTATGATGAGTCCCACGAGTTGGTAGGCTCATGCATACCCTTCAGGAGTCGTAGGAGAAACACCCTAAATGGCCTTTCTGCCAAAAAATATGCATAATGCTTTTTTGTTGAGAAAATGAGAATATACTGTTCCCAAACGATGGCAAGCAAGCAGTTCATCCTTCTGTATTAGTATATGGCATATGATTGAGAATAACTGCAGAATATATGCGGCAACGGGAAAGACATCCATCAAATTTATCCAATTTGTCTATTCTCCCAGAAATACTTAATGTTTTTTTATTGCATTAAGCACAATAAACAAAAACAATGACACAAGGGGTAAAGCAACCATATACGAATCAAGGCTAACATTAGGTATGAAAAGTACCAGTAACAAGATGCTACTTTCCACACATTCACCATAATGACCTCAAGTTAAGGAAATCTATGATTACTGGCCCCCAACTACCACTTCGTACCAAGAAAACTCAGGTTTGGCCAGTTGAAGATCACATCCAACACCAACAGAGTCTCCTTCAGATACTAAAAAGTGATCTTGGCTATAGCACGGAACAGAATGAAATAAGAAAACCAGCGTATGAGTGAGCACTTTAAGATGGACATCTGAGTCTTCTTTCAGCTCTAACTGTACAAGCAAATGTCCTTTAAAAACGAAAAGGAAACAAGTGGGATTCTAAATTCTATGGGTGCTAGAGGTGCATCACAAGATAGACGTGTGGCCCATAAATTGGAAATATTGCCATATTCGAAGATGAATCTGGTATTTTGTGTGCCTTGGCCACAGGAAACACGATTCAAAAGCAATTGGTGTAACCAGTTTTTGATGAGGGAAAATGTGTTTGGTCAATGGATGTATATTCAAACAATGGGTGAAAAAGCTGCACAATTCAGAAATTACAAAGGACCTAATCAAATGAAATAAGTTACCATTGGATGAAAAATAAATGTGAGGATGACCACTTCATGCTAAAAAATCCACAAATAGCAAGCATCGAGGGGTTCCTTTTGAAGGTGAAGTATATTTCATGCCCTTAATAATCTCCCTTGCACTATGTATTGTCAGGTTATGGATTAGCCAACCCCATGCACAACCCATGATAGCTTCAGAGTTTCTATATTTATCAAGTAGGCAATGCTATAAGTGATGTTTACACAATTGAATCCTGATAAAACAACACATAAGTTTCTATATTTTCCAACTCCTTGGAAGTCAGCTTGATAAGGGTCCCGGGGTTAACCCAACCTAATTATATCTGTTAGCACAAACCCATCTTAACAATGATGTAGTATGTGCCAAAGGGCCACCCAAAAGACTCAAGATGCCAATCCCCATGTTCTTACAGTTATGATGCGGTGGGATCCCCATCTTGAGTCTTTTTGGATACTAGAGGGCTGATCTGAGGGAGAAATTAAAGGCTGGCATCTTTATAGATATGTAATTCTTTAAAATAAAATTAAAAGAAACTTTTATGAGAAGCAAGCACATTCAAGCCTCAGCCTTGATCTAATATGTGCCAAGAGGCACCCAAAAGACTCAAGATGCCAATCCCTGTGTTCTTACAACTATGATGTGGTGGAATTGCCCACCTTGAGTATTTTAGGGTACCTTTCTGCATGTATTAGATGCACATTGAGGCTTAAATGTGCTTACTACTTGAGTTTTTTTATTTATTATTAAGAATTACTTATATATAAAAATGTTGGCATTTAATGTCCCCCTCACATCTGGCCACCCCCACACACACCCCAAAGTCAGGTTGATATGGGCCATAAAATGTGCCTCTTAAAACAAATAAATAGGGGGGCTAGATTTCATTTGACCATCATCAGTTGTGTAAAAATTTCTTGGTAATCCTTTAAGGAGGTCAGCCTCAAAGTGGTTCTGCTGTCTCACTTCAGTATTTTAGCAATCTGCCACTTCATATTCAAGTAATTCTACTATTTTTCATTGTCATGGTTGTCATGTACCTAAAGGTATGATATTAAATTGTATATTGGTTGATGAAGATGACAACATGTGGCACACATCCCTTGTTGGTTATTGTTAAATATGATTAAATCTATCAGATTAAAATCAGAATGATGAATCTTATAATTATGAAGTTGATGTCAAACTAAATCTGAAAGTATGTATTATGAATTCTAAGTTTGAATTTCTCTTATTGATTGCCGATCCTCAATTGCAGAACATATATTTATTTCAATGTCTTCAAATGAGGATTGAACAATATTAAGTATCAAAATGGGAGACACGTAAGTGGAGACACGTCCGCTCATGGGACGTGTCCCTTTGTTTGTGCCATTCCGTCTTAACTAACTACCCGATTATCAATCAGTGTTAGTTACTTTGACAATAGGATATATCTATATGTTCAATCTGAACTTTAACATACACAAACAAATAAATAATGATGTTCGATCTGGAAGTGATCATTGGAATTTATACTTGAACGGGATTCAATGAAGAATATGCAAGTCAATAATCTGCAAGTAATAATCTCTAATTGCAGATTGAACACATATACTTGGATGTAGCGATTTAGATATAAATGATGATGTTGAATAAATTCAATCATCATTTATCTCTGACCGAAGCTACTTTAATTCAACAGTTATATTGGGTGCATATACTTTCTAAGTCACCCCACCAGCTAATTCGAATAAAAGTGTTTTTACCACATGTATGGTTATATTGGGTGCATATACTTTCTAAGTCACCCCACTAGCTAATTCAAATAAAAATGTTTTTACCACATGTATGGGGAAGTGGTAGTGTTAGGTAGTTGAGGATAATATATTGTGAGGCTTGGACAAGAGAGGATATGTGGAGAGTATTTATGTATTTAAATCTCATATTGGAGATATAGTGTAGACTCTCAAGTGACTTCTTCCAATGAAGAGCTTTGTACAGTTTTTCCCTACCTCAAGGGTTTATTCATTTTCTGAAAACATTGGTCTATCATCTAGAGTATAGATGCAAAAATCAAAAGTTACAATAAAACTCAGCAACGAGAGATATTGCTGAGTTTAAGGAAAATTCTTGGATAAAACTCGCTGAAAACTAGACAATAATGCATTGCTGAGTTTTATTCATTTATAAAAATCAGTTGCATTTTGATAAGTCCATTCAGCCCAGACATTTCATCATTTTGCATCAGTTGAGTCTGTTTTATAGAAAATGGTGTTGGAGCAGTGGTGTTTCAGTTTGCATGCATTTGGGAAGAAGAAATCAGCTCATATCTATAACACTTCAACTCTTATATTTCGAAAGTTTTCCAGTTCTTTTACCTTCATTCTAAATATCTGGTGCTACTATGCCAGGGTTTAGTAACTCATTGTTTACTATTTTAATAGTTATATTTTTTATTTACTACTAGGGATTAGAAACTAGTTTTTGTGCCTTCTAAATTTTTTGTGCTAAGTTGCTAAGGTTTTGTTTTAGCTTTTTCTATTTTCTGTTTTCCTAAGGTCTATTTCCATTTTTCGAAAAAAAAAGGGCATCTACAAGTAGGAGAGGTGATAGCCAGCCCAAGGACCCTTCTTGGAAATGGAATGGTAATCTGCCGAGGCATAAATTGCCTCAAATATCACCTTGCAGGGATCTCGCAGATGTTATACACAAGTGACTCGGAAGGTTGAGAATGAGAGGAAAGCTTGCCTTGCATCTTATGATTAGAAGAAAGCAGAGAAAACGAGAACAGCAATTGGATTGGCAGGTATAAATCCTATAGGGTCAAAGGGAGATATAGGGGCCTCTACTTCTTCCATTGGGCCATGGATACAGGGATTAAGCAGTGTGGGCAGCCGCAGTTCTAGTTTTTTTTGCTTCTCATTAAACTCCTAACGCACAAACTTTGTTGGAATGTATTATGTGGAGTCAATAACAAAAATCTCCTCGTAGATAAACAAAAAATCATTTGCAAAAAGAAGTTCGTGAAGCTTTGATAAAGGAAAATAAAGTAGCTTTACAGGATATTACACATAGTGTGGAGAAAAGCGAGGACAAGGTGGAGCAAGGGAATGGATCTAAAGAAGAATGTACAAAAGGATCAAAAGAAGAACAGGAGAAAAACAAAGAAAAAGTTCAAGAGGAAAGGAATATTTCTACTCCAAAGGTTGATCAATCAAATGTATCAAAGAATGTTACAGAGTTAGTAGAAAAAGGCACAGCAAATAGATATCAGCATCATTGTGAAAGACAACAATCATGGATGCATATTACTACACATCGACGAAGCACTCACTATGGATCTATATGGAATCACAATGATGCAATACAGTATGGAACAAGGCTGACATATATGTACAATCAAGCAAAATCCTCCACAAAGATTATATATGGATAATTGGATGATAGAGCATGGTATCTTGTTTGTAATGACTTGCAAGAGTTCTCATGTTTCAAGGACAAATCATATCAAAGGGGATGAATGTCATGTACCTAGGGGTATGATATTATAATGTATCAAAGGGGATGAATGTCATGTACCTAGGGGTATGATATTATAATGATATATTATAATATCATACCCCTAGGTACATGGTATTCATCCCCTTTGATATGATTTGTCCTTGAAACGTGAGAAGTGAACATGTAGCACACATTCCTTAAGTTAATTATATTGGATGCATATGCTTTATAAGTCACCCCTCTAGCTAATTAGAAAAAAAAAAGTCTTAATCCCACATGTACGGGGAAGTGGTAGTGGTATCTAGTTGAGTATTATATATTGTGGGGCTTGTGCAAGGGAGGATGTGTGGAGTATTGTATGTGTTCCAATCTCATATTGCAGATTGGCTTCTTCCAATAAGGAACATTGTATGGTGTTGCCCTACCTAAAGGGTTTATTCTATTTTCTCAATATATTGATCTATTATCTGGAGTGCTTTTGTTGTTTATGCAAATTATAACATCTAGGTACATGATAGTTGTGTGAAGTTGAACTACTACTCCCTCTTTTGCTTGTAGAAGAAGCAATAAAATATATTTTTTTGTTCTACATATGCCACCAAAAATATGAGATTATAAAAAAATATAACACTATTAATTTCTGACCTTGGAAAGAAATTTGTTTAACCGTGTATACTATAAGAGTACAAGTTAAAGAAAAATATATAACTCAAATAAGATTATACCCAAGAAAATTCATTGAATGCACAAAGTAATAGAAAAGTCAAAATTTAATGTTTGTAGCATAGAAATCAATGAACATAGATCAAACCTTAATGCCACCCTTTTCCTCCTTAAGTTGGCCTTTGAATAACCCTGTCAGTGGTCTTGCTCCAACGCCAACAATAACAATGTCTGCTTCAAGTTCCCTCCCATCTTTCAACTTTACTATCTTGACCTGCAAGAAAGAATCATTTTATAACCATAATTAGCAAGTTAGAACTCGATCCATTTGTGAGGCTTAAAAAATCCAGTAAATTTTCAATAGGAATTAAAATATTCAGACTGTCAGACAAGTTCGGCGAGGTTGGTAATGATGATTCCAACCCAACAAGAAACCAGCAATAAAACACTTTCGACATCATAACAATTTGTGCAAGACAACAAGCCATTCATAAGCTCTATAGCATAACAAATTCCTAGCCCATATCCGGTTAAAGTTAAAACTACTGATTATTTTCATTGGCTGCTATTCTGAAAACAATAGAAACTACTTACATGTCCATCCTCATCTGTGCTAAATCCAGTTGCCACAGTCCCTTTGACAATTTCCACGCCCTTTCCTTGATAATAACCCTCATAGAAAGCAGCTATGTCTGCAGTAAAAAGACGAGGCACTGCACAAGGAGTGACAAAGGTATGATTATTTGAATCTTTAAAAAAAGTTGTGTAAAAGAAGGCACTCACAAGTGAGTTCCCAATCTATGATGGTTATTAAAATATATTTGTTGATTTCATTTTAAAAAATGAACAAAATAAATGTCTCACAAAAGTAAATTCCAACAAGAAGACATAATTTAGATTCTTTTTATGATAGGATTTTGATTTTTCATTTTGAGTAGACAGAACTTGGAGCATGAACATATATTCTATTGAGTAGATAACAAAGGTCTAATAGAATTGGGGAAGAACAGCTTAAAGGACTTAGGACTGAGATCCGGTCAGACAGATGGGAATCTCCAACTGCCTCCACAAACGAACCCACCTCAGCGAGAAACATTCAGCAAAAAGTAGAGGTGCTTAACTCTAACCTATGTTCAACTATGATAAGAACAATGCATACATTTCCCAAAATGCCCATCAACTGATAACTCCAGAGATGAATTGAGATATAGAAAAATGTATCTAGAAAATTAGCTGATTAAGCACTTGAAAATTGCTAAATTTTGATGTGATGCAATGGATTATATCCTATTATAGACTGATATTATACCAAAGGAAAATGCATATTAAAAAATGAAGTTGAAAAAAACTTACTGCACCATGGCTCGGGGTACACCATTTTAACTTTATACTTGTTAATTCTTAAGACTGCAGCCAGTTCAAGACCGATATATCCTCCACCGACCACCACAGCTGACCCTTCCTTTTTTGATTTTAGTGCTGCTACCAAAGCGTCAGCTTCATCTATCTCTCTCAGATAGTGGATGCCCTTGGCATCAGCTCCTTGAACACCAAAGTCTGACAACTTGATAACCTGTAAGAAAGTACAAGAAATTTGAATCAACAAAGGCTGCAGCAGGAAAAATAATACTAGATATACAGAACCCATGAAGAGATGTAATTGCTCTTTTAACTTTTGTTTTTGTAAATATTAATGATTGTCAATCAATTTCTGGTTTGCCACACTAAGAATGTTGATCATTCATTTGCTGAGATTTAAGACAAATACAAATAGTAAACCATTGTAAAATAGCTGACTACAAGAGGTTCAAAGAAATGTGAAATACATCAAAGCAAAAAAATAGGTAAATGATTAGAATGAAGCAACATATAAAATCCTTTTCAAGCAAAAATATCAAAGCATGCAGACCTTTGTTCCCATAGAGCCTATTAGGGTTAGCGAGAAAGTGGATCATTGACCCACTCTGTCCAAAGAGTATTTTATATGTATGGGCAACATGCTTATTTTTCAGTTTGTAGGAGTTTTGCCACATTACAGTAAATTATCATATCTGTAATGTCTTCCTTTTGACATTAATGGAACATGGGTTCCACTACTGAAATCTGAGCGTTGAGTAAGTAGCTGGCAGCATAGGAATAGCAGATAGATAGGTTGTAGTTACTTTAGTTATGAAAAGGAAAGGAAAGGAAAGGTCCTTTTATAGTCCACGATACCAGGCGGTCTGTTTTTGGATCTACAGATGGCTTACAATATATGGGACTCCTCGTACTCCCAATATGAGGGAGGCACCTAACTCGTGCTCTACAATACGAGGTGTACATACCTTACCCCCTGCAGGATTTGAACTTGTGACCTCTCTGGAACTGCTAACTAAGGCAGTTGAGCTTAACTGGGCATTTGCTTGCTGGAACTGCTAATTATGTGCGTCAGATTTACTTATCTCAGAATTGTCAGTTAACTTTTTGGGATTGCCTATGATTGAGGAATGGAAGAAAGGAAAGCATGGAATATAAGAAGCACTGGGGGAAAAGACAAGGCACTTCTCAGATTAAAAAACCAAAAACAAAATATTATTCTCAGACGTGTGACGCTGTGTACAGCAGCTTGTGGTGTTTGGGGACAGAAATCCTCAAGGAGCAGATCAAGTTTTAGAGTGTCATCCAAGTCATCAAAGGTGTTATCAGATTTGCTATTTGCATGTCGGGCATGCCTAATAATTTGTATCATACTTTAATTTGCATGTTTTGTTTTTGAAGAAAATATAAAATAGTTAAAAAAATATTATTGCTAGAGTATTTCTAAGTTTATTATTTGTGCATTTAGTTGTGGTTCTTACAATGGTATCAGAGCCAAAGACTTGGCCAGCCTAAGGGAGGTATAACATTTCTTATTGCATGTTTGTGAGTGAAAGAAACTAGATATCAACTAAGGGAATCAATGAAACAGAAGATGTCACGCAAAGATAAAGAGCTGGAAATTTTCAACATTCTGAGATCCTTAAAGGATGAGCAGCAACACTTCATCGATCTCTTTGCCCAAACTCAAAGTATGCAAATGCTCAAACCAAACCATGACTATATCTCCAAGAATTGGTGCACAAGAGGAATCCTCAACTTCAATGGTGAGCCAAAACAACCCATCCAAATTCGTCACTAGTACTAGACTACCAAGAAACTTCAATGGTGAGCCAAAACACACCATCCAAATCAATCACTAGTACTAGACCACCAAGAGTCACTTTCATGCAGAGAGAAGCCTTGCCATAGGAAGGGAATATGGACAACCAGCAGAATAACGACTTGGGAGGCTCTCCATGTTGAATATAGGGCAAAGAGTGATGAATTTCAAGGAGACATCTCCTTCATGAACTTTTGTCCATTGAAGTCAAAAACTAAAACCAAGAACGAAAGGAGACCCACCCCAAACCAACCTCACAAAAATCTACAAAGCAGATTGGGGAAGCTCATTGTCCCCTCATTTGATGGATACAACAAAGCCTCAACACAAGATTGGATTCAAAAGTTGAATGCTGCTTCTCACCGAGCCATATGTATGAAAAAGAAGCAATTAAATTTCCAATCCTTCACCTAGAAAGAGTTTCACTTGTGTGGTGATTTCACAAGCTAGTTGCTCAAGGACATTGATGAGCACACGGTTATACTGAGAGAGGGGGGTGTGGGGGGGAAGGTGGGTGAATATAACAACAATCTTACTTTTTCAAACTTAATACCATATTTTAAACTTGATCCATATCAATAACATCATTTACTCAACATCAATAATCATGCACATGAGAAGAACACAATAATACACAATATTTACGTGGAAACCCTTACAGGAGAAAACCACGGCAAATTAATGCTTTTATATAAATTCTTTTTTTTACAAATTTTGTAGGTCCCAACCTCTTAGAGGCACCAACCCCTCGTTCAATTTGTGAGCACCAACTCCCACAACTGAATACGTAGGCACCAATATCTCCTTTAGGAAGCACCAATTTCCACAGCAAAACAAGATTCCACCCCTAATATGTTGATTCTACAACGGATGATGGACAATATTTCTCTCCACAAAATTCTGCTCAATATGTTTCTTAAATCTGCACCAAGTTTGCTGTAATTCTCCTCTTAGATCTGATATAATCACCTTAAAATACCTTCTCCAAATCTGCTATAAACTCCTTCAAAAGTCTGCTATAAAAAATTGTCTTCTATATATTATTCATATACAAAACTTCTCAAAAATCTGCTATAAGGCTGCTTATAAATCTGCTATGATATTACACATAAATCCTCTATAAAATTTGCATATATACTTCTTAAAATCTTCTCTTCATATGCTTGGATCTGCTTGTGTATAAATTATATAACTCCTGTTCAAAACACACACACCTCTCACTCCTTCATAAGCTTAAATTATCTCTTCATATCCTGATACATCCCATAAAATAGAGATGGCTATTTAAAAGGACATCACCTTTAGTAAATGACTCATCTTCTATAAACTAATCGCTGCTCTTAGTAATAAATATTAACTTCTCCTTAGATAATCGCTGATGCATGTTTCCAGCGCTGCCTTCCTTATTAATCATAGTTCACTACCTTTTGAGACTAATTCACAATCTTTTAGACTCTATCAAGGATTTATAAGGTTGATTGTTCTTGTGGGACTCCATACATTGGTGAAATTGGTCATTCCATCAGCACTAGCATCAAGAAGCGCAGTGCTAACATAAGGCATGAGTGAATAGCAAGCGAATTGCAAAATCAGCACCTTTTTATCATTTTTCCAACACAAAACACCACATTTGCTTGGAGTCAACACAAGTCCTTGGATATAAGATAACGTTTTCAAACAAAAACTAATGGAGGTTGTTCATATCAAGAACCACCCTTCCAACATTCATTGTGAAAAGGGTTGGAGCCTAAGCTTTGCTTGTCATGCCTTTTTAAATTCCCTCAAAACAAATCCCCCCTTCATCTAACCTCACCCCTTTCTTCCTCCCTCTTACCATTCCCCCAATTGTCTTGTCTTCCCTTTTCACAAATTTTAACTTCTTTCTCTCTCTCCCTTCTCCTATCCCCTCTCCTCCCTTCACATTATACTCTACCTTCCCCCCCTTCTAGTTCATCTCTTTGTTTTCTCCCATAGTTCTCTAGGCATGTCTTCTCCTTTTTTCCTTCCCCACCCCACATGACCTTCCCCTCACTATTGAGCCCTAATTTCTTAGTTTTCAAGTAAAGCTCTCATTTCTCTTATGTTCCCCTCCTTTTCATTTCCTTCTCACCTCCTTGATCCCCATTCCTTCTTTCTCCTTGTGTTTCCTTTTCATTGTCTTTGTCCACTTTCAATTCTCTTTTACATAATTGTTTTTTGTGTTTTCATCACTCTTGTCCTTTATTAAGTCCTCACCTATGTTCATTTTGTTAGTGTTTCTTAGATCAGATTATTTAATCAATTGAATAAAAGAAATGCAACACATAAGACAATGAACACAACAAGATACCCTGGGAAAACCCTCCTCTTGAGGGAGAAAAACCCAGCAAATATATCTCTTATATATTGAAGGAATAAGAGCAGAAATCTGCTTGAACTCAGGCCCAACACAATGCCGAATTTGATACAATGAATAATAGCATCTCTCTTAGATGCAAAGATACAAATGAATATGTTTCTCCTTGAAATCGGTCTGCTGCTACAAAATGATGATCTGCTGTTCAAGTATGAACTTCTTCTAGGTATGCGAATCCAAGTATGAGCTTCTTCTATGACTGCGAATTCTGCTCTGCCAAAATAGCGAACTTCTTTTGTGTATTCGAATATGTGTTAACATCAAAAGGTGACTTTGTATATATACCTTCTTGGCGCCTCTTCATATAGGTCGGCCTTTTGATAAATATTTAATAACAAATAAAGTCGGCCAAAATAAGTACATTGTATAACTTAAATATAAGGTCGGCCCATGTACTAGTGAAGACCGACGCTGCATTAACATCAACACTCCCTCTCAGCTAGGGATGAACTTCCATCTGCACAAGACACATTATGTTAGAATGAAAACAAAATAAAATATCACCTCAACGTGATATTAACCATTATGGCTACTCCCATAGATGGTAAAAACTCATCACGGATTCTCTCACGTGATGTTGTCATGGAGTCACACACATGACATCCACCATAGCTTCTCCCAGAGGGTGGAAACAAGGGCTTTCACCTCAACTCTCTCTCATCAGAGAATTGCATTATCAAGGACTTACACCTCAACTCTCTCTCAGCAGAGAATTGTATTAACAAGGGCTTGCACCTCAACTCTCACTCAGCAGAGAGTTGCATTCTCAATAAGGATCACTGATTACTGAGACTCTTTCTCAGTCAAGGCTGCATTCTCCACCATACCAAGTTTCTCTCGGAAGTATACAAACTTCATCCTGGCGAGAGGCTTGGTGAGAATGTCTGCCGTTTGCTCTTCAGTGCTGATATACCTCAACTGTATAGCTTTCCTTTGCACCATATCTCTAATATAGTGGTACTTGATCTCAACATGTTTTGTTCTGTCATGAAACACAGGATTGACAGAAAGCTTCACACAGCTTTGATTATCACAGTGTATGATAGTAGGCTCCATTGATTGACCAAACAATCCTGCAAGGAGCTTACGAAGCCACACTGCCTCACGAGCTGCCACACAAGCTGCAATATACTCTGCTTCAGTTGTACTCAAGGCCACTGAAGACTGTTTCCTGCTACACCAGGAGATCATAGCAGTCCCCAAACTGAAGCAACAACCAGAAGTACTCTTCCGATCTGAGACACATCCTGCCCAATCAGAATCAGTAAAACCATGCAGCTCCAAATCCACATTTGAAGAATATCTCAACCCATATCCAATTGTGCCACATAAATATCTCAGGATATGTTTAGCTGCTACAAGATGTATTTGCTTTGGTTCACACATAAACTGGCTAAGTGCACTCACTGCATAGCAGATATCAGGTCTAGTGTTAACTAGATACATCAATGAACCAATCAACTGTCTATACATCGTAGAATCCACTGGTTCTGAACTAGCTGCAGCTTCTTTCAACTTATCTAAATTAGACTCCATGGGTGTAGACATAGGTTTGCAGTCAAGCATACCAAACCTTTTGAGAATGTCAACAGTATACTTGCCTTGACTTAGAATCATCTCATTTGGCTTTTGCCAAACTTCTAAGCCAAGAAAGTAATGCATAAGACCTAGATTCTTCATCTCGAACTCTGAAGCTAATTCCTTCTTGCATTTTAGTATTAGATGTTCTTCACCAGTAATGATCAAGTCATCAACATATAAAACTAAAATCAATGCTTCACCATTTACTACCTTGAAGTAGAGGTTAGAATCTGCATCATTCTTTGAGAAACCCAAACTTGAAAGGTACTGATCAATTCTTTCATACCAAGCACGAGGAGCTTGTTTAAGACCATACAAGGCCTTCTTCAACTTGCAGACATGAGATTCTTTCTCATGTACCTCAAATCCTTCTGGTTGCTCAATGTAAACCTCTTCTTCTATTATGCCATTCAGAAAAGCTGTCTTTACATCCATTTGGTGAATCTTCCATCCTCTAGATGCGGCAATAGCAATGATGGTTCTAACAGACGTGTAACGAGCCACAGGAGCAAAAGTTTCTTCATAGTCAACTCCCTCTTTTTGTGAGAACCCTCTAGCCACAAATCTAGCCTTGTGTTTCTCAATGCTCCCATCAGCTGCATGCTTGATCTTGAAGAGCCACTTAGAAGACACCACAGATTTGTCTTTGGGTCTAGGAACTATATCCCAAACATCGTTCTTAAGTATAGACTGATACTCCTCAATCATGGCATCTTTCCATACTTGTTGACTAGAAGCTTCTTCAACATTTGAAGGCTCTAACTCAATAATCTGACTCATCAAGGCAACATAGCTAGAGAACTTGTGAGGTCTCTTGCTTTCTCTGAAGGTTCCTCTTGGAGCTACAAACCTTTCTGCTTCCTGCATTGTCCTGCGAGCCCAAAGGGGTCTTTTCTTTCCAATCACAATGTCTAGAGGCCCATCAGTAGGATCCAAAGGCTCAGCTGGATCAATATCTTCTTTAGGTTCTGTATCCTCCTCCAGATTCTCTGGGATATGGTCAACTTCCATATCTTGAGGAGGTTCTTCTTCATCGACCTCCATCGGAGTGCCTTTGGACTTTCTATAAGCAACATCTTCCTCAAATGTGACGTCTCTACTAATCTCAATAGACTTCTGTCCTGGAATGTAGATCCTGTAAGCTTTTGATGTCTCACTGTAGCCTACAAGAATTCCTTTCTTCCCAGAAGGTTCTAGCTTTGTTCTCTTTTCCTTTGGAATATGAACATAGACTGGACAGCCAAAGATCCTCAAATGACTAACTTCAGGCTTCACGCCTGAGAATGCTTCTTCAGGAGTTTTATTCTCTAAGATCCTGTGGGGACTCCTGTTTTGAACATAGACGGCTGTTCTTGATGCTTCAGCCCAAAAAGAGATTTGTAAGTCTTGATCATGGATCATAGCTTTCACTGCTTCCACAATAGACCTATTCTTCCTTTCAGCAATACCATTTTGTTGTGGATTATAGGGAACACTGAACTCCCTCTTAATCCCTGCTTCAATACAAAAGGTGCCAGAAGTGTATTCTCCACCATTATCAGATCTTAATACTTTGATCTTCTTCCCAGACAGATTTTCAATCTGCGCTTTGAATTCTCTGAATCTTACTAATACTTCTTCTGATTCTTTTGATCTCAAGAAATAAATCCAAGTCTTTCTAGAGTAATCATCAATGAAAATAATATAATACAAGAAACCACTAGATGATGCAATAGACATTGGACCACATAAATCAGAATGAATGAGATCAAGAATACATTTAGATCTACTTTCACTGGAATGGAACATACCTTTTGTGTTCTTGCCTAGGGCACATCCCTTGCATGTACCTTCATGTTCTTGATCGAATTTCGGAAGACCGGTGACCATCTTCTCCATGATAGGTAGAGCACGAAAGTGAATGTGAGCCAATCTTCGATGCCAAAGTTCACACATGCTGGTACTGTTATGCACAAGTGCTTGAAGAGGACGAGTGCACAGCATGTAGAGACATTCATGTCTAACTCCAATCACTTGAGCATATTTGAAGCTGGAGTTCTTTGCCCATATAAGAACTTTCCCTTTAGAGAAGGCAACTTGATAACCTTTGTCTTCTAATGCTGAAATTGAAACAAGGTTCCTCTTTATCCCTGGTACGAACAGTACATCATTCAATTCCAAAGAAATTCCAGAATCCAAGTGAAGAGTGGAATTTCCAAACCCTTTTACAGAATATCTAGCATCATCTCCAATAACAACTTGATCACTAGAGTTGCTTTCCATTAAGTTTGAAAGGTGACTTCTGAATCCGGTGATGTGTCTAGAAGCACCACTGTCAATCAACCAAGTGTAAGAGTCCGTAGAAACATTGCTAGACAAGGCTGAATAAAATAGATAATTACTGGAGTCCTTTTGTGGAGTGACTTCTTCAACATCTGCAGTGGCAACTTGAAGCTTAGGTCGTTGAGGGCACACCCTCGCAAAGTGACCATACTTATCACAACGAAAACATTGAATCTTGGACATGTCTCGTTTTCTTTTGAAGGTAGGAGCATCATCATTTCCATCTTCTCGATTCCTTTTGAAGAATCCTTTCTTAAGTCCTTTTCCTTTGTTTGATGAATGAGAGGTAAGAACTTGTAATTCTTCATTCTTTGAGCTTTGACCAATCCCCCTTGCTGTTAGTCTTGACTCTTCTTGAATGCAATCAATCCTCAATCGATCAAACTTAGGAAGTTCGGATCTTGCACTGATTCCTTGGATGAATGCCTCCCATGAAAGCGGAAGACCATTGAGAGCAAGCATAGTCAGTTCTTTATCATCAATCATGTGTCCAATAGTGGAGAGCTGATCTTTTATCTCTGAAATCCTCATGAAGTATGTAATAACAGATTCTCCTTTCTCCATTTTCACATGATGAAGTTGTTGCTTCAGAGCAAGGGCACGACTGGTGTTGTTGATTTCGTACATCTCTTCCAAGGTTGTAAACATCTCTCTTGCTGTATCCAACTTGAAGATAATTGGTACAATATGATCTTTGACGGAATCAACCAATGCTTTCTTTGCCCTAGTGTCTTTCTTCCTCCATTGCAGCTTCTCTTCTTCCCCCTCAGGTTCGGGAACTTTTGTTTTCACAAACTCAGCCAAATCATTCTCTTCCAAGGTTAGCATGAACCTGAATCTCCATGATATGTAGTTCGAGATCCCTTCGAGTCTATCCTCGATTTTCAGACCGTTCACCATCTTGAGAAATTTGGAAGATAGACTGAAAAAGAATAAGTGTTTGCGAACTAAATCTGATCACGATCTTTTTCACACCCGCTCTGATACCATGTTAGTGTTTCTTAGATCAGATTATTTAATCAATTGAATAAAAGAAATGCAACACATAAGACAATGAACACAACAAGATACCCTGGGAAAACCCTCCTCTTGAGGGAGAAAAACCCAGCAAATATATCTCTTATATATTGAAGGAATAAGAGCAGAAATCTGCTTGAACTCAGGCCCAACACAATGCCGAATTTGATACAATGAATAATAGCATCTCTCTTAGATGCAAAGATACAAATGAATATGTTTCTCCTTGAAATCGGTCTGCTGCTACAAAATGATGATCTGCTGTTCAAGTATGAACTTCTTCTAGGTATGCGAATCCAAGTATGAGCTTCTTCTATGACTGCGAATTCTGCTCTGCCAAAATAGCGAACTTCTTTTGTGTATTCGAATATGTGTTAACATCAAAAGGTGACTTTGTATATATACCTTCTTGGCGCCTCTTCATATAGGTCGGCCTTTTGATAAATATTTAATAACAAATAAAGTCGGCCAAAATAAGTACATTGTATAACTTAAATATAAGGTCGGCCCATGTACTAGTGAAGACCGACGCTGCATTAACATCAACACATTTATCCTCCTCTTTTTTTCCCTCCTAACCTTACCGCCTCTTCTTATCTTTTAGAGTTATTCCTTTTTAACATTTCTTTTTTTAAACCTTTCTAATATTGCCCTTTTGTAGTTATAATTATACTCCTAACTTTGTAGTCATATTTTATTATAATATTTCTGTTAATAGTAATCCTCATATCTTTAGAATGGTCAAAAAAATTGCATTAAATTCTTTTTAAATTGTTATTTTTAATTATATCCTTTATAATAACCCCTCTTTTTAATCTAATCTTCTCAGAAGCTAGAGTAATCCCTATATTGTTAATTATTATATCCTTTATCCTCGTATCCTCATCTTCTTAATCCCTTTGTTACTAAGCATTATCAGTTTTTGATTAAGGGGCCCCAAAACCAAATGTAAGATCATAGATTTTCTGGAGATTAATGCTAATAGCTGCACAGATTAAGATGATCAATTCTAATCTAACAAATAATCTAAATCAAAAACAACAAAGAACGAGTAAACGAACATCAAAAAACCTAAACAAATAACTGAAAAGATCTCACCGAATATGCGTTCATTCCTTCGAATTATCTCGATTGCCCTTCTCCATTTTGTTGTTTCAGTATTCTTGCCCTCAGATTTTCAGTATTGATGCAAGCATAACCGTGTTGAATGTCTAAGCAAAATATCGAAGATTAAGTTTCTTCTCAAAAATGTATGATTTCGGGAGGAGCAATAATGATAATGACAGGCCATTTTATAGATTTTGGGTTTTCGAACGATCAACTCAAATTGAAAAGAGAGATTGACGGATGAGATTGATGAATGTCATGTGATGTGAGTTATGTGTCAGTTAGGACGTGAGTCAGAACATGAGTCAGGAAAGAATGCAAGATAAAGATTAAATTAGAAGGACAACTTAATCTTGTGTCAAGATTGTTCGAAAATAGAAAGAACAAGAGTTCAAAATTAAATAAACAATTTAAGAGTCTTCGAAAATAGAAGAAATAGACTTTGAATGTCAAAAGCAAAGTTACAACTCGAAGAATAATTCATTCGAATGCATAATTAAATTAATTAATTAAATAAAGATATTTAATTAATAAACACATTTATGCACATGAATTAGAACTAGTTAACTGACTAGTTGTGACAGAGAGTCTTCTCGCAGAGACAATCAAATGTTGAATCTGAAGATAACTGGCGGATTTAAAATAGATCTTGAGTCAGAAGGTGAGTGAATGATTAGTAAACTGATTGATAGAAGAATGTGACATAAATAATTAAAACATGAATTAAATGTTAATTTAATTCAACATTCGAAAATGAGAGATATATTAATTAAATAAATAATGTAATGTATTTAATTGACTATTTGAAAATGATTAAATGAATAATTAAATAATAAATATTTAATTATAGTTGAAAAGGTTAAATTTGAATAATTAAATAATAAATATTTAATTATAGTTGAAATATGAGAAAAGGGGTAATTAAATAATATTATTTAATTAAGAAGGAAAAATTAATTAGTTAGCGACATAATTAAACAAATATGATTTATTTAATTAATCAAGTTGAATAAAGGGCCATAATGAATTAATTAAAAAGGGTATTTAATTAATAGAAGAAATATGTGTTTATAAAAAAGTAATTAAATAATAAACATTATTAATCATGACCATGGATAATAGAAAATTATGTCAAAAGTGGTACTCGCAGGCCTAGACCAATTTTCGGTGTCTAAAGTTTGCCCCTCTTTGATACAATGTTGTTTCGGCGTTATGTCAAAGAAATTAAAAAAAAGATATGCCCCAATGAAAGTAAGGTGAGGAAGGAGGACAAGGAGGTATTGGTATGCCCCCTCGAGAGAACAGGTGGGTTCAAAAAACATGAGTGTGCTCTCGAAATGGATAGATAATGCTGGTGAAGATGCAAAAAAGAAGAAATGTTAGCATGGATGATTTCAGAATGTTAGTAAGAAACAATTAAGTTTGATTGATTGAGAAAACATATAATCTTCGATATTTTTCCATATACGCTAAGCTTGCATTTTTTATCATCATTGCGTAGGACTGACACAAATGGATAATACACACCATGATATGAGATAGACCATAGTGTACAAAGTCATCCATCTGCGAAAAACAGACAGTCGTAGACAAGGAGTGTCTTAACTCATACTAAGGACAAGATTGCTCCAGTCGTTTTGTCAAGACAAACCACAGACAACAAACAAATAAAAGACAGGTCATGAGACGTCATTGCTCCTCTAAATCCTTGATAGGACATCCTTGAGGAAACTAGTAACATGACTCAAAAACCAAAGTTAAAAAGACAGTTGACAGACAACAGTCAAAGAAAAAGAGTCCAAAGACATCCTTGCTTCTCTAAATCTTTCAAAGGACATCCTTGAGAAAGCTAGTAACCAGACTCATTCACAAGTCGATAAAAAGATAAGACAAAATAAGATATAAAGTCATAAAGCCAAATAAAAGTATTCGCCAAAACTTGATCTTGTGGGATTGTTTGATTGTTTGATGTTTGACATAGCGTAATGTGAGAGATGACACATACCGCATAAGATGTTGAGTCTGGTTTCGACTTGGTGACTATCTGTATAAGGCATGACAAAGCCTAGTTTCAGAAAGACATGTGCCATATAAGATGTTGGAGCCTGATGACGTTGATGTGACAAGCTAAATGAGACTATAACAATTTGACGACGTCTGTTGACAAGAAAGACATATCTTGCTTAAGACATAAGTTGATCATTTTGACAATGTGATTGATATTGACTTAATGACTTTGAGATATTTTGCTTTGTTGATGCATGACTTGTTTTGATCCTTGACTAAATAAAAGTGTCAGTGTGGACCGTGTATGACATAACTAACTAAAGATATGTACCTAAGCTGATGATATGCAACGTGTGTGATAGTGATTGTGATAAACCCTATTGGACTGACCTAGTGCAATCCCGGGGGCTCATTGATTGATTAGCCTTGCCTACGTTGTACACGTAGAGACCTCGTAGTTCGACACGACCAATGACATTGAAAGTACAAAGAGTCATGATTTTAATGTATGTGATACATGACAAACCTAGACTGACAGACCTAATGCCTCTGGGGCACATTCATTGATGGCCTTGCCTACGTTCCAGTCGCAGAGGCAACGTAGTTCGACTATGTCTACAACTGACTTAACATGACTGACTTGACTCTGTTTTTGGTATTTTCTGACAGGTTTTGATTTTTTTGGATTTTTGAAGTTTTTCGAATGTTTTTGGGATTTTTTAGGACATTTTCGATAGTGTAATCCTATGTACAAGGTCCTCAAGGCACAGAACAAGGATTTGCCCCCAGTCGGGAATAAGACTTGTGAGATGGAGTGGGGAATGTCACGGAATGGACTTTGATGTCAATCGTTCCAAGCAATGGATAAGACGACCATTTATTATGGTGGATGGTGAAAAAGTTTGATATGAATGATGGTAGACAAAAAAGCGAGTTTGACTATACATGGTGCCTGTTTGCCAAGTTTTCACCATGCTACTTATCCATAGCGGCACTGAAGCAGTTTTCACTATTGGACGGATTATTTCTCTTTACTATTTTGATTTTCTCATTTTTTTGGTGTTACAAAGACCCCTGTTTGCCAGGTTGCAATCAAGGTAACCTTTTTTTTTTTTTGTATTTTCTAGATTCAGACACAGATTCTGAGAAGCTACGCATAGAACCTCTTCAGATGATATAGTTTATGGATTGGGCTACACCATACCGACAAATGATATAGTTTAGGATAAACCTAGATATTTGCATGCCGGTGATGTAGGTCATGGGAATAGCTTCAATCCATTTGGTGAAGTATTCGGTGGCGGTTATGACGAATTTATGGTCGTTGGATGATGGAGGGTGTATCTTACCTATGAGGTCAAGTCCCCATTGGGCAAAGGGCCATGGTGATGTAATCGGACAAAGCTCTTGTGCTGGTGCTCTTATCAAATCTCCATGTATCTGACATTATCTACTTTTTTTTACGAAGATATATGAGTCTTTCTCCATTGTAGGCCAATAATAACCTAGTCTCATAATCTTATGGGCTAAAGTAGGACCACTCAAATGGGATCCGCATATACCCTAGTGCACCGCTCGCAAAGTTGTTTGTGCTTCTTCAGCATCGAGACATCTCATTAGGGCATTATCTAAGGTACATCTATACAGGGTATCTTCGATGATGGTGTATTTAGCCGACTTACGGATAAAGGTTCTGTGTTGGTTATTGGACAAGTCTAGAGGTAAAGTTTGGTCATTTAGATAGTCAAATACGTCTTTGTACCAAGGGGAAGTAGGACCAACAATCATACATACCATCACAGTATCAGGGACATCATAGGCAGGGACCAATAGTTGTTCAACCAAAAACTCAAACTTATGCACGTTACTCGGAATATCCAACAAGGAACCCACGGTTGCCATAGCATCTGCAGCCCTGTTCTGAATATGTGGTATTTGTTGAAAGGTAATGTCATTGAAGTACTGCTTGAAACTATCAGCCATGCGCTTGTAAGGGGCTAATTTCTCATCCTTAGTCTCATAATCATCATTTACTTGCCAGATTACTAGCTGAGAATCCCCAAAAACATGTAGACTCTTAATCTTCCACCGGGCTGCCATTCTTAGTCCTGTCACTAAAGCTTCATACTCGGCTATATTGTTGGTGCAAGGGAAAGCAATTCTGAACGATTTAGGAATAGTATCGCCCTGAAGTGTAACAAATAGGATACCTGCTCCTGAACCACGATTTGTATGTGACCCGTCAAAGTATAATTTCCATTCGATTCTAATGTCAATGTTGAAGAGAAATTCATCAGGAAAATCTGCCACTAAAGGATAGTTTGCCTTCATAGGTGCATTCGCTAACTGATCTGCAATCACCTGTCCTTTTATAGCCTTCCTCTCAACATATTGGATGTCATACTCACTAAGTATCATAACCCATTTAGCCAATCGGCCTGTTAATGCTGCTTTACTTAGGAGATATTTGAGGGGATCAATCTTTGCGACCAACATTGTTTGACGATTGAGCATATAGTGCCGAAGTTTTTGAGTAGCAAAGACTACCACAAGACAAGCACATTCAATGTTGTAATTTAATTCATATCCTACTAAGGTATGACTCATGTAATAGACTGCTCTTTCATGACCTTGATCATCATTTTGTGCAAGAAGAGCTCCTAATGCCGACTGAGTTGTTGAAATGTATAGTATCAACGGTTTTCCATCTGTAGGTGGCATTAAGACAGGTGGAGTGAGCAAATAATCCTTGATTTGCTGGAAAGCTTCTTGACATTTAGGTGTCCAGACAAATGGTACTCCTTTCTTGAGTAGATGTTAAAATGGGTGTATTTTGTCTCCCGGTTGTACAATGAAATGCCTGATAGACTGTAATCTTCCCTGTAATGTTCTTAGTTTACCAATGCTGACTGGAGGAGGCATTTCTATGATAGCTCTTACCTTCTCTGGATCTACTTCAATGCCTCTTCTAGATATGATATACCCTAGAAGTTTCCCTGATTTCACTCCAAAAACACATTTCTTTGGATTTAGTCTAACGTTGTAATTCTCTAGCCTCTGGAATATCTTGTCTAGAACCTTCAAGTGATCTGCCCTGGTTTTTGATTTAGCTATAATGTCATCTACATAATCTTCCATGAGAGTATGTATAAAGTCATGGAAAATAGTAGTCATGGCCCGTTGATAGGTAGCTCCCACATTCTTAAGGCCAAAAGGCATACATTCCAACAGTATGTGCCCCATGGACACGTGAAAGCAGTCTTGTGTTGGTCTTTAGCTACGATTTCGATTTGGTTATATCCAGAGAAACCATCCATGATGGATAGCATCTCGTATCCTGCTGTAAGTTCTACTATCATGTCTATGTAGATTTTGATTTGATTTTGTTTGAGTCGCAATTGTCATTTTTAACACCCCATCTGTCTTAGCGAGTCGCAATTGTTAGGGTAAACGCCACATGTCTCTGTCAAAAAAGTCCACTTTTACAACCTGGATATTACGAGCCGCAATAGTCAATTGTCGAGTCGCATGTGTATATGCAAACCACATCTGTCAAATTAAAAGTCGCATATGTTTATCACCAAAGTCCAGATTCACAGTTTAGATATTACGAGCCGCAACTGTCAATTTTCGAGTCGCATGTGTATATGCAAGCCGCATCTGTCAATTTTCGAGCCACATGTGTCTGTCATAAAGTTTAGGTTTACAGAGTCTATTCCAAGCCGCATATTATTCAATGAGTCACATCTGTCATAACGAAAACTGCATCTGTCAAAAGTCAAAACTGCTTGTCAACATTCGAAACCAGGTTTTGGTCAAATCATCGAATGCGCATGCAAAAAACCGCATCTGTGAAAAATAGAACCGCATCTGATAGGTGAACCGCATTTGATTGTCAACAGAAAACTCCGAAAAACTGAAAACTGAGTCCGAAACATTACTATCATTTTCGGTTTTGTTTCTAAAGATCAACCTTGCACAGAAACTGGAAAAAATTTGCTCAAAAAACTTGCATTATTAGGTGTCATATACGTCCTAGTCATAAGTCATCCTAAGTTGCATGCATATAGATACTTCATAGGAAATTGCATATAGTCGAATAGAACAACTTTCCGCGTCATTGGATACGTTCATGTTCCAATTTGTCCTCATCATTGAACCTAGTCACTTTGGTCCTATTGGTGAATCTTTTCAGCTCAACAGTCTAGTTTGGAAAATTCACTTTGTCAACTGTCTTTTGTCCTACAATCAGGTTCCTTGGTCAAACACAAATCATTGCATGCATTTATTCCATAGGTGGTAGGTTATACCAATCTTAGAATCATTTACCATCATAGTCTACTTGAGATTTTGCATATTATCCCTCCTACCATACGTCATCTTAGTATACATCATTTTAGAAATCTTTAGCAACATCCTTATTTTTCAGAAAATCCAAAAAAAACATAGAGATAGGTCATCAGTTTTTAGACATAGTCTGCATTACCCCGGTTTGAGCAACTTTTCATGGTCGAAACAAGGTCTCAAAAGAAACATAAAGCAATGTCGGACCCTAACGAATTTGTCAATCCTTTCGGAAATCAACCATCAAGGAGTGAGAGACCACACAAAGCTTTGCTTGAAAAACACGTCACTAGAGACACACATGGACAAATTTTTGTTGAAGACATAGATGCCGTTGTGCAAGATCCTCAGTTTGCATCCTTTATGGATGAGTGTTTGGCAAATGATCCCCAACGATATCTAGCAAAGTTGCTAGTAGAAGGTGCCACACTACCACCAGGATTTGATGTTCATACTTTGAAAACACTATCTATTCAACCAACGCAAACTGCGACGTCAAGTATTTCTATTCCCCAAATTACCGCAGCAATATCAACTGGCATACCTACTCAAACATCGTCAATTGTAAGCACAATCCCTTTCAACATAACACAAAGTTTACAATTTACTGCGGGAGCAACTTCATCCAACCTCTTTGTGAATATTCTGATTTGTATTGGGAATATTTCCTGTCTGAATGTTCTGATTTGGATTGGGAATTCTCGTGCCGACTTTGAATCTCTTACCAGTAGTGTTGGTGCCAAAGGATACTCCCAATCCAAATGTTTTGATTTGGATTGGGAATATTTCCTATGTGAATGTTCTGATTTGGATTGGGAATATTTCCTGTCTGAATGTTCTGATTTGGATTGGGAATTCTCGTGCCGACTTTGAATCTCTTACCAGTAGTGTTGGTGCCAAAGGGGTTGGATGAAGTTGCTCCCGCATTAAATTGTAAACCTTGTGTTACGTTGAAAGGGATTGTGCTTACAATTGTCGATGTTTGAGTAGGTATGTCAGTTGATATCGCTGCGGTAATTTGGGGAATAGAAACACTTGACGTCGCAGTTTGCGTTGGTTGAATAGACGGTGTTTTCAAAGTATGAACATCAAATCCTGGTAGTGTCGCACCTTCTACTAGCAACTTTGCTAGATATCGTTGGGGATCATTTGCCAAACACTCATCCATAAAGGATGCAAACTGAGGATCTTGCACAACGGCATCTATGTCTTCAACAAAAATTTGTTCATGTGTGTCTCTAGTGACGTGTTTTTCAAGCAAAGCTTTGTGTGGTCTCTCACTCCTTGATGGTTGATTTCCGAAAGGATTGACAAATTCGTTACGGTCCGACATTGATTTATGTTTCTTTTGAGACCTTGTTTCGACCATGAAAAGTTGCTCAAACCGAGGTAATGCAGACTATGTCTAAAAACTGATATGACCTATCTCTATGTTTTTTTTGGATTTTCTGAAAAATAAGGATGTTGCTAAAGATTTCTAAAATGACGTATGGTAGGAGGGATAATATGCAAAATCTCGAGTAGACTATGATGGTAAATGATTCTAAGACTGGTATAACCTACCACCTATGGAATAAATGCATGCAATGATTTGTGTCTGACCAAGGAGCCTGATTGTAGGACAAAAGACAGTTGACAAAGTGAATTTTCCAAACTAGACTGTTGAGCTAAAAAGATTCACCAATAGGACCAAAGTGACTAGGTTCAATGATGAGGACAAATCGGAACATGAACGTATCCAATGACCGGAAAGTTGTTCTATTCGACTATATGCAATTTCCTATGAAGTATCTATATGCATGCAACTTAGGATGACTAATGACTAGGACGTATATGACACCTAATAATGCAAGTTTTTTGAGCAAATGTTTTCCAGTTTCTATGCAAGGTTGATCTTTACAAACAGAAGCAAAAATGATAGTAATGTTTCGGACTCAGTTTTCAATTTTTCGGAGTTTTCTGTTGACAGTCAAATGCGGTTCACCTATCAGATACGGTTCTATTTTTCACAGATGCGGTTTTTTGCATGCACATTCGGTGATTTGACCAAAACCTGGATTCGAATGTTGACAAGCAGTTTTGACTTTTGAAAGATGCGGTTTTCGTTATGACAGATGCGAATCACTGAATCATATGCGGCTCGGAATATAGACTCTGTAAACCTAAACTTTTTGACAGACACATGCGGCTCAAAAATTGACAGATGCGGCTTGCATATACACATGCGACTCGAAAATTGACAATTGCGGCTCGTAATATCTAAATTGTGAATCTGGACTTTGGTGATAAACACATGCGACTTTTAATTTGACAGATGCGGTTTGCATATACACATGCGACTCGACAATTGACTATTGCGGCTCGTAATATCTAGACTGTAAAAGTGGTTTTTTTTTACAGACACATGCAGCGTTTACCCTAACAATTGCGACTCGCTAAGATAAATGCGGTGTTAAAAATGACAATTGCGACTCAAACAAAATCAAATCAAAATCTACATAGACATGATAGTAGATCTTACAGAAAGATACGAGATGCTATCCCTCATGGATGGTTTCTCTGGATATAACCAAATCGAAATCGTAGCTAAAGACCAACACAAGACTGCTTTCACGTGTCCATGGGGCACATACTGTTGGAATGTATGCCTTTTGGCCTTAAGAATGTGGGAGCTACCTATCAACGGGCCATGACTACTATTTTCCATGACTTTATACATACTCTCATGGAAGATTATGTAGATGACATTATAGCTAAATCAGAAACCAGGGCAGATCACTTGAAGGTTCTAGACAAGATATTCCAGAGGCTAGAGAATTACAACGTTAGACTAAATCCAAATAAATGTGTTTTTGGAGTGAAATCAGGGAAACTTCTAGGGTATATCATTTCTAGAAGAGGCATTGAAGTAGATCCAGAGAAGGTAAGAGCTATCGTAGAAATGCCTCCTCCAATCAGCATTGGTAAACTAAGAACATTACAGGGAAAATTACAGTCTATCAAGCGTTTCATTGTACAACTGGGAGACAAAATACACCCATTTCAACATCTACTCAAGAAAGGAGTACCATTTGTCTGGACACCTAAATGTCAAGAAGCTTTCCAGCAAATCAAGGATTATTTGCTCACTCCACCTGTCTTAATGCCACCTACAGATGGAAAACCGTTGATACTATACATTTCAGCAACTCAGTCGGCATTAGGAGCTCTTCTTGCACAAAACGATGATCAAGGTCATGAAAGAGCAGTCTATTACATCAGTCGTACCTTGGTAGGATATGAATTAAATTACAGTAACATTGAATGTGCCTGTCTTGCGGTAGTCTTTGCTACTCAAAAACTTCGGCACTATATGCTCAATCGTCAAACAATGTTGGTCGCAAAGATTGATCCCCTCAAATATCTCCTAAGTAAAGCAGCATTAACAGGCCGATTGGCTAAATGGGTTATGATACTTAGTGAGTATGACATCCAATATGTTGAGAGGAAGGCTATAAAAGGACAGGTGATTGCAGATCAGTTAGCGGATGCACCTATGAAGGCAGACCATCCTTTAGTGGCAGATTTTCCTGATGAATTTCTCTTCAACATTGACATTAGAACCAAATGGAAATTATACTTTGACGAGTCACATACAGATCGTGGTTCAGGAGCAGGTATCCTATTTGTTACACCTCAGGGCGATACTATTCCTAAATCGTTCAGAATTGCTTTCCTTTGCACCAACAATATAGCCGAATATGAAGCTTTAGTGACAGGACTAAGAATGGCAACCCAGTGGAAGATTAAGAGTCTACATGTTTTGGGGGATTCTCAGCTAGTAATCTGGCAAGTAAATGATGATTATGAGACTAAGGATGAGAAATTAGCCCCTTACAAGCGCATGGCTAATAGTTTCAAGCAGTACTTCAATGACATTACCTTTCAACAAATACCACGTATTTAGAAAAGGGTTGCCAATGCTATGGCAACTGTGGGTTCCTTGTTGGATATTCCGAATAACGTGCCTAAGTTTGAGTTTTTGGTCAAACAGTTGTTGGTCCTTGCTTATGATGTCCTCGATACTGCGATGGTGTGTGCAATTGTTGGTCCTCCTTCCCCTTGGTACAAAGATGTATTTAACTATCTAAATGACCAAACTTTACCTCTAGACTTGTCCAATAACCAACGTAGAACCTTTATCCGTAAGTCAGCTAAATACACCATCATCGAAGATACCCTATATAGACGTACCTTAGATAATGCCCTAATGAGATGTCTCAATGCTGAAGAAGCACAAACAATTTTGGGAGCGATGCACGAGGGTATATGCGAATCCCATTCGAGTGGTCCTACTTTAGCCCATAAAATTATGAGACTAGGTTATTATTGGCCTACAATGGAGAAAGACTCATATATCTTTGTAAAGAAATGTAGGCAGTGTCAGATACATGGAGATTTGATAAGAGCACCAGCACAAGAGCTTCGTCCGATTACATCACCATGCCCTTTTGCCCAATGGAGACTTCACCTCATAGGTAAGATACACCCTACATCATCCAACGGCCATAAATTCATCATAACCGCCACCGAATACTTCACCAAATGGATTGAAGCTATTCCCATGACCTACATCACCGGCACGCAAATATCCAAGTTAATCCTAAACTATATCATTTGTCGGTATGGTGTACCCCAATCCATAATCACAGGCAATGGCCGCCCATTCAAAAACCAAGAAGTACGCCATCTATGTGAAGAGTTCCATATCAAACATCATTTTTCCACCCCGTATTACCCACAAGGTAATGGCCAAGCCGAGGCATCTAATAAAACCATTATCAGAATCCTAAAAAAGACTGTCAATGACGCTGGCCGTGACTGGCACCTACAGCTTAATCCTATCTTATGGGCTTATCGCACAAGCATCCGTACTCCCACTGGCGCCACTCCATACTCACTAGTGTTCGGATCCGAAGCTATCTTACCTATTGAGGTTGAAATTCCTTCCCTGCAAGTTTCCTTGAAAGGTCACATTAATGAAGAATACCGTGTATCCAGATTGCAAGAGCTAGAATTACTGGATGAACGAAGACAGAAAGCACTAGACCATTTGCAAGCATATCAAAATCATCTTCGTCGTAGCTATAATAGGAGAGTTCTAAATAGACATTTTGACATTGGTGACTTGGTTTTAATGGAGAATCCCAAGAATCAAGCTGAACGAGAAAAGCCAGGTAAGTTTGAACCTAATTGGTTGGGGCCCTATATAGTTACAGAAGCTTTTGGATCAGGAGCGTACCAACTATCTACCCCTGAAGGAGAGCCACCTTTGTCACCAATCAACAGTCTTCATCTGAAGAGGTTCTATGCGTAGCTTCTGAGAATCTGTATTAATCTAGAAAATACAATTAAAAATAAAAAAAGGTTACCTTGATGAAAACCTGGCAAACAAACGTCTTTGTAACACCAAAAAAATGAGAAAATCAAAATAGTAAAGAGAAATAATCCGTCCAATAGTGAAAACCGCTTCAGTGGCGCTATGGATAAGTAGCATGGTGAAAACTTGGCAAACAGGCACCATGTGTAGTCAAACTCACTCTTTCGTCTACCATCATTCCTATCAGACTTTTTCACCATCCATCATAATAAATGGTCGTCTTATCCATTGCTTGGAACGATTGACATCAAAGTCCATTCCGTGAAATTCCCTACTCCATCTCACAAGTCTTATTCCCGACTAGGGGCAAATCCTTGTTTTGTGCCATGAGGACCTTGTACATAGGATTACACCATTGAAAATGTCCTGAAAAATCCCAAAAAACATTCAAAAAACTTCAAAAATCAAAACATGTCAAAAAATACCAAAAATAGAGTCAAGTCAATCATGTTAAGTCAGTCATAGACATAGTTGAACTACGTTGCCTCTGCGACTGGGACGTAGGCAAGGCCATCAATCGATGTGCCCCAGAGGCATTAGGTCTGTCAGTCTAGGTTTGTCATGTATCACATACATTAAAATCATGACTCTTTGTACATTCAAAGTCATTGGTCGTGTCGAACTACGAGGTCTCTGCGTGTACAACATAGGCAAGGCTAATCAATCAATGAGCCCCCGGGACCGCACTAGGTCAGTCCAATAGGGTTTATCACAATCACTATCACACACGTTGCATATCATCAGCTTAGGTACATATCTTTAGTCAGTTATGTCATACACTATCCACACTGACACTTTTAATCAGTCAAGGATCAAAACAAGTCATGCATCAACAAAGCAAAATATCTCAAAGTCATCAAGTCAATATCAATCACATTGTCAAAATGATCAACTTATGTCTTAGGCAAGATATGTCTTTCTTGTCAACAGACGCCGTCAAATTGTTATAGTCTCATGTAGCTTGTCACATCAACGTCATCAGGCTCCAATCTCTTATACGGCACATGTCTTTCTAAAACCAGGCTTTGTCATGCCTTATACAGATAGTCACCAAATTGAAACCAGACTCAACGTCTTATGCGGTATGTGTCATCTCTCACATTACGCTATGTCAAACATCAAACAATCAAACAATCCTACAAGATCAAGTTTTGGCGAATACTTTTATTTGGCTTTATGACTTTATATCTTATTTTGTCTTATCTTTTATCGACTTGTGAATGAGTCTAGTTACTAGCTTTCTCAAGGATATCCCTTGAAGGATTTAGAGAAGCAAGGATGTCTCTGGACTCTTTTTCTTTGACTGTTGTCTATCAACTGTCTTTTTAACTTTGGTTTTTGAGTCATGTTACTAGTTTCCTCAAGGATGTCCTATCAAGGATTTAGAGGAGCAATGACGTCTCATGACCCATCTTTTATTTGTTTGTTGTCTGTGGTTTGTCTCGACAAAACGACTGGAGCAATCTTGTCCTTAGTATGAGTTAAGACACTCTTTGTCTACAACTGTCTGTTTTTCGCAGATGGATGACTTTGTACACTATGGTCTATCTCATATCATGGTGTGTACTGTGTACTATCCATTTGTGTCAGTCCCGCGCAATGATGATAAAAAATGCAAGCTTAGCGTCTATGGAAAAATATCGAAGATTATATGTTTTCTCAATCAATCAAACTTAATTGTTTCTTACTAACATTTTGAAATCATCCATGTAACATTTCTTCTTTTCTGCATCTTCACCACCATTATCTATCCATTTTGAGAGCACATTCATTTTCTTTGAACCCACATGTTCTCTCAAGGGGGCATACCAATACCTCCTCGTCACCCTCCCTAACCTGTTTCATGCTGGGGCACGATCAAGGTATATTTTCTTTGACACAACGCCTAAACAACATTGTATCAAAGAGGGGCAATGACGTCTCATGACCCGTCTTTTATTTGTTTGTTGTCTGTGGTTTGTCTCGACAAAACGACTGGAGCAATCTTGTCCTTAGTATGAGTTAAGACATTCCTTGTCTACGACTGTCTGTTTTTCGCAGATGGATGACTTTGTACACTATGGTCTATCTCATATCATGTTGTGTACTATCCATTTGTGTCAATCCTGCGCAATGATGATAAAAAATGCAAGCTTAGCGTCTATGGAAAAATATCGAAGATTATATGTTTTCTCAATCAATCAAACTTAATTGTTTCTTACTAACATTTTGAAATCATCCATGTAACATTTCTTCTTTTCTGCATCTTCACCACCATTATCTATCCATTTCGAGAGCACACTCATGTTCTTTGAACCCACCTATTCTCTCGAGGGGGCATACCAATACCTCCTCGTCATCCTCCCTAACCTTTTCATGCTGGAGCACGATCGGGGTATATTTCCTTTGACACAACGCCTAAACAACATTGTATCAAAGACGAGCAAACTGTAGACACCGAAAATCTTTTTAATTAATTCATTAATTACATGACCTTTATTCAACTTGATTAATTAAATAAATCATACTTATTTGATTATGTCGCTAACTAATTAATTCCTCCTTCTCAATTAAATAATTTATTATTTAAATACCCCCTTTATCATATTTTCAACTATAATTAAATATTTATTGTTTAATTATTCAAATTTAACCTTTCAACTATAATTAAATATTTATTTATTTAATTATATCTTTCATTTTTGAATGTTGAATTAAATTAACATTTAATTCATATTTAAATTGTTTATGTCACATTCTTCTATCAATCAATTGACTAATCATTCACTCACCTTCTGACTCAAGATCTATTTTTAATCCGTCAGTTATCTTGAACAGATGCGGTGTGTCGTACGATACTTGCAAAATTAAAAACGGAAAGACGAAAAGATATTGCGCAAATTTGAAGCGTGTTCACGTCGGGTTCACCAAATGTAACGTAGAATAAAATCTGCATGATCTGCAACTAGAATAGACGATGTTAATTCTAATCTAACATATAACATAACCGCAAAATAGAAATAGATAAAGCATGACCGAGTACAAATCAAAGAACAGAAAGCTGCCAGAAAAGAAGATCCATAAAAACCATTAATTTGTTACTAAGCATTATTAGTTTCTTAGTAAGACTTTTTTTAATTTTTAGTCATATTTCATTGCAATGCAAATTCAATTCCATTAATCTTTTCATCTCATCATTTAGAATAGTTTTTATTCATTCACAATTATTTTAGCCTTTGCTTTTTGTTATACACTAAATTGATTTTAATTTCTAATAATATCATTTTAACCATTTCTTGATTTTGATTTTTTTTCGTTCACTTAATAATAGTCATAAATCTTTTATCAATTCTTTTTCATTAGTATAATAGCCACTACAATCTTGTTTCTAATTTGTAAATTTTGTCTTGTATATCATAATATTTTGACCACTTATAATATTAAGTTTTTTGTATCTTGAAATATTATGATAAATACAAAAAATAAGAATATTAGAACACAATTTGTTAATTATCTCTCTTCTATTATTCTTTATATTATAATAATTTTAATTGGTATTTTAATAATAATTTTAATTTCGACATTTATTATTAATTAAATAATACATTTATTTTATTTTTGTTTATTAGTTCTCAAATATTTTTCTCCACAGTGATCATCTCTTGTGTTAGATTTCTGTCCTTTTTGAATATGTTTGTAGCTACTTTTATTTATTCGTTGCTCTCAACTTAGATTTTTTAATATATATCTCTATCCCCTGTACCATCATTTTCCAAACCTCTTTCTTCATCTCCTCCTTTTTAAGAGATCTAGTTCTGCAATATTTCACATAATGTTTTCCTCATCCTAATGATGGATCACGGAGTATGATCTGATGTCAATTCAAAAATTCCTACACATTTTTTTACCAGAAGCAGACTTACCCACTCTCATGGACTGTGCAAATATCATGTCTTTAATTAAGTTTCAGAGTGTCATTAGGGTCATCAAAGGTATTATCAGATTTGCATGTAGAATATGCCTAATAACTTTTATCAGACTAGTAAATTTTAATTTTCATTTAGTTGAGCTTCTTACAATATCATAGACTATTAAACTGGTTCAAGCACAAGAAGAGACCACGCTAGAAGTTAAGACTACAATTCTATTTTGGGACTTGAAGCTATCAGCACAGGACTATTATATTATAGATTTCAGTGCCATTTCCTAGGGCCCTAGATAGCATCGGAGATATTTGATTACGTGCAAATTGTTTAACATTCTTTGTGACTAGCTTTTGAACTTGAAAACTGGAGAAATATTAAAGATGAGACAAAATGCAAGACCAGGGATCAATTAGTTCTCTTCAACGTGATTGCTATATAAAATGATAAACGTGCATTGCAAGGGATCCTAAACACACGTGGAAATTAACACATTAGGGCATCACCAGGAAACATTTGCTCGAATGAAAATAGCTAGACTTATCAGGGAAAAAGAAAGAAATATAAAAGATTATAAAATTTATAATGAGCATAAGATATTATTCATCTAAACTCGAGATTTGAGGTATAGATCAACTAGATATTAGTGTTTATCAAGACTGCTCTCAAAATGTTGACCCCTCCCTATGAATTCCTGGCATATACAAGATAATAAAACTTAGAATGAGTACAAGATATTACTCCTTAAAGCATCGAGACTCAAGATTTGAAGTTACGTGAACTGGATATTAGTATTTCTCAAGCATAAGTCTGATCTGAAAATGTTGACCACTACCTTAGAATCCCTGACTTCTAACTCAAGTTAATTATATTGAAGTGAACTGGATACTACTAAATGGAATTCACAAGCATAATTGTCATTCAAAATAACTGAGTAAAATATATTGGAATATGTATTCTAAAGAAACAAAGTAAAGAGAATTATGTACCAAACACCTAAAGGCTAAAACTATTCACCTGGGGCAGAAATCATGGATGTCCGTTCATGAAATTAAATATTCTCAACCACTTTAGTATGTAAATTGTCCAGGAAACCAAGAGCAGTGACTTTGCAAATTAACAATATAAATCAGGTCATCTAGGCAAATGTCCTTTGGTTATTACTGTTTGTTTTATACCAAATGTGTAGGAAGAGTAAATGGGACATATAACAAAATGTTGCTTTGAAATGCATATAAATAACAAATCATTCAGTGCCTTATGTAATCTCAAAAGAGAGGCATATACCAGATAATGCTTGAAAATTGAACCCAAGTCAGAAGAAGAGATCATTATAGACCCAATGCATCCATGGGATGCATAGTCCATAATCTTTAAATGGCCGAAAGTAACAAATAATAAAGCGTAGATAATGTCTTGCATTGCAAGATTAAAACTGTGTACTATCCAAGCTTGAATCATGGGACGTTTCATTATAGCAATACAAGTGAAGAATTTATGCAAATTCAAGATAGGAAGATTATCTCATGAAAAAATGAAGGATCTTATAGAGTAATTTAGAAGCATTTAACTCAAGAATGTAAACAGAAAATATATAATCTCACTGCCCAGGTCGCCTTGATTCTAAACCAGATTGCAGGCGACCAGAATGCTAAGGATGTTATTTTCAGCACTACATGTCATACCTTTAAAATTCAAATTTGCATAGTATTTAGGGAATCTATATCTATAATAATCCCATTGAGATGGATTTCAATTGACAAGACAGCTAAGCTGTGGAAATTAAGGATTGTGTAATTGAGTGTAATGCATATGCATATCTGAAAGCTTGTCACAGCACAATATAGAAAGCACAATTCAAATACTTTTCCTACATGTCATTGAGTCTGTTGTGAAGATATCTGGCTAGGGATAACTACGAAAAGCTGGACATGTTGAGGATCTATAATCCTACAAGAATAAAATAAATCAGAGTGATAGTGTACCAGACATAACATTTATAAATACCCTTTATTCTGTGACAGGCTTAGGCATAGTTGGTGTATTCCACCAGCCTTTATTTAGTAGCAAATAAATAATTAACTACAACTTCTACCAAGTATATTGTATAAGAATTTGTAAAGTCCTCCATACAAGTCTGTAAAGAGGGATCACTCTCTTGAGAGTGACCCAAGTTCAGTTCACTTCATGAACATGTTAAATGGGTTTCCACCTCCCAAGATCAGAGGGATTTGCCAATTAAAATTAAAAAAATTAGAAAGACATGTTTCTGATGGATTGTTTTCAATATCGATAATCATAATTGGTTATAAACTTATAAATTAGAAATCTGCAATCTATATGTTCTTGCTTTGTACACCTTCTGCATGGACTTTTAGTATCAGTGTTGTTTTGTAAGACCGTGGCACTTAAGGGTACTGGATCAGGTTTCAGAATGGGTTTAAGATATGTTAAAAGTGAAGAATTGGTTTAACACCAGCCATTTATTTTGCAGATTACTGAAAACATTGATACAATATTTTTTCCTTCAGCCAAAAAAGATTATCAATGAACCATTTGAGTAAGCTCTCTAAATGAAATGCCTATTTCATTCAAGCTGAAGCATTAACACAATTAAATCACATAGTTATTGTTAGAAGTGAACCATTTTGTTCAAAGAAAATCCAAAATTCACATGCACGTTTACCATGTAAATGCAAGTCATGTCAATCTACATGAAAACGCTTGATGAGAGATTTTCATTAATATTGAGAAGAAAAAAATGTGTAATCAGAATCATCAGCCATTTCACTCTTTTGTACATGTTTCTAGAAATTGTTTCAATTTTAAAATATGCTACTCTTAGATTGAGGTACTCACAGTGGCACCAGTAGCAATGATCAAGAATTCGTATTTAAAAGTTTTCCCTTCTGCACTGGTAAGAGTTTTGGAGGTGAGATCAGCTTTCACCACCTCGGTACTAAGTATCAGTTCTATGCCTGCAGTATCAGAATTTACATATCAGCTATGTGATCCTAAAATCCAGATGGTGAAAGATGGTGCAAGTATATGATTCATCTCATGAACAGATGGTTCAGGAATATGATTGATCATATTGCATGTCGACACTAAACTAGTGCCAGGTGGCACAGTAAATAATGGGACAGCAAAGTTTTCCACCAAACAAATGATTTTTACTTCCCAAAGAAGCACCTAGAAACTCTATTCAAAATTTAAATAAAAGAAGAAATGCATACCTTTCTCAAAATACCATTCTGGGAGCTGCCTCTCTCCTCCACTGCCAACACAGACATGGAAACCTGGTAGTCGTGCTGCCCCTGAAAGCAAGAAATATCAATTGTCAACTCCCCCTCTCTCTCTTTCAGACACAAAGAAATATCGGAGTTAATCACATGAAAATGGTACCGTGTAAAAGAAAGCAATTGACTACACATATCCATGAAAGTGCAGAGATTATATCAGATACAGATATGAGATTCACAGAATTTGACAAGATGTGTAAATGTTGTAAGGGGCAATTTAAGTCCTAGGACATGATACACTTTGAATGTTATATGTTGAGCACCCAGCCATTCACAAGCTATGGTGTTTGCATGGTCAAATTTAATGAATGCAACAATGAAGATGACTGACAGTCTATTGGCAGATATACATGATTCATTTTACAAAGCATATATGTCTCTTAAGGACATTAAAGGATGATTGTTCAAGATAAATATGAATAGATGGAATTATCCTCTTTAATAGCAGCTCTGTGAAATTGTCCTAGTCAATTTTAGATCACTTCATCTTGTGAACAATATAGCCATTGCCCATTCCATAGAGTGTAAACAAATAACTTAAGAATTAAGATAATAGTGAAGAAGACAAGAAAAATTTACAGAATTCTAAAATAAAAGGAGATAATTAATAGATGAGCAATGCCTGTGTATGAGAAATTTTGCCCCAAAGGCTATTCCTTCTGCAAAGAAACTTTTCAGTAGTATTAAGATAGGACAAAAACGTATATCGGAGGAAAGGGTTTAGGATATTAAAACAGATTGCTCAAGCACTTAGGAAAGATTGACCCCCAGAAGAAATGTCTCGAGAGTGGAATTTCTTGCCCTTGGAAATCTTTCAAAAAATAATTATCATCCTTAAAGCAGGCAAGGGCATTAGTGCAGTTCATTTAAATAATAATGACTCTGATTTAAAAATGTACAAGCCCCTCACAACTAGTGGTGCGTACAAGAAAATCTCAAAGAACCCAATGGGAAAGGTAATGAAGGATGTAACAAAAGATGTTAAATATTCTTTAATTAGTTATAATGACATAAAGTGGGTCTTAGCAAGTGTACCCATCAAAACAAGAATCTATAGTTACCAACTTACCACAAATGCACAAGGATGGAATCCCTTTACAAACCCATTGTTAACACTAGGTCTCACCTACTTATACTCTCTCATAGAGGATTTAATGTTCTTTGTAGCAAAACTCAACGATCAGAAAGTCATAATATACTTTGATGCAATCTACATATGGGGGTATTACCAAACAACTAAATCTACTCACTAAAAACACAAAAATTCACACAATGACAATTTAACTTGCAATTTTATTCCATCTGGAAATAAATTTAACAATCACTTTGAGGAGTACAATCAAACATCAAATTCTGAAGATTCACCGCCATAGTGTTTCCCCTTTTCTTCTTTCCAATCTTTGTCCTTCATCTTGTCCCCCCTACCCCCACAAAAGAAAATCTTTCTCCTCCCTTTATATCTTCTCTACAATCGGTTACATAAGAATTATTCGATTGTTATAACCAATTCTTTTAATCACAACATAATGACATAGGTTGAAATTTTGAGAATTTAGAGTACTTTCAAAATCTTTGTTGAAGGTTCGCGAGATTCTTGAAACCTTGTCGGCCTTTGACAATGGTTTCAAAACCAAGATAGAAATTCGACATTTCGAACTTCCTTCAAAAACAACTTCAGATGCTTCCAAAATCTCCTTTATCATCTTTGAGCTATCTACGAAGTCTTCCTTTGATCTGCACAACAGTTTTGATGGGCTTTTCCACATCTGATGGGGTTGTGACAACCTAGTCAAAAACTGCATAGGTTTTAGAACCGACACCAAATGTCGAAACTCTTTTGAAAGTACTTTTCTTCTTCTCCTTTCCGATCATGCTGCCAATGACACAGCCAAGAAATCCTTTGCTTCACTTTATTCGGAGGTTTTGGAAAGTCTTTCAGATGCTGACAAGGTTGTGAAAACCTCTTCAAAAGTTGACACAATGAAACCTCTTGATTTTGCCAATGCTTTTAGAGAAATTTAACTAATTTGAATTTGAAAATTCTCCCAAGTAGTTGCAAAAAGCCAACAAAGAACAACAAAACTAAACAGAATTGAAAACAAAAACAGAAATGTTTTTGGTTGATGTAGGATTGCTTGTGAACCCGGATGCTCTTGCATCATACACGCCGTGTAAGTGAAATGTTCCATGAATGACGAACCCGTGAACTTTAGTGAGTCTAAAATAGGAATTTCATAATTCCCAAATTATCAAGCATTCACTCAAGTAGCTTCATCAGCTGCTTTGTTCTTACACTAGACCAAATATTCCTTATAATCTTTTTGCCTTGTTTTTTTAATCACACGAGAGTCTACCACTCTGCCCACTTCTTCAAACTTCTTTTCATGCAACTGTTGTATCCCTTCTAGTTCATTCTATAAAATTGAATGTATATTCCCTTGTGCACTTGTTTCTCCAACATAATACATGTAAAAATCAAATACATTGAAAATCAGGAAAATATCTATTCCTTTTGATAGCTCTATCTCATATGCATTGGATGAAAATTTCTTCAGCACCTTGCATGGTCCTATCTTCTTTGATTTCAATTTACTATATGTTCCCTGAGGGAACCTTTCATTCCATGTGCCATAACTAGATCTCCCACCTAAAATTCCTGTTCTCTCCTATTCATATCAGCATACTTCTTATATTTCATGGCACTTTTCTCTAGATTTTTCTTCACCTCCCTATGCAACTCCTATAGGTAATCAGCAAAATCCTCTACTACAACACTTCTTCCCATATCAGATGTAACCCTCAATTCATCTACTCCTCTTAGGCTATAACCATAGACAATGCGGAATGGACTCTTCCCAATACTTCTATTGACTAAGTTATTATATGTAACTTTTGCTTGTGCCAATATCAAATCCCATTGATGAGGTTTGTCTCCTGATAAACATCTCAACAAATTTCCAAGACTCCTATTGACAACCTTTGTTTTCCCATCAATTTGGGGATGATACGCTGAATTAAATCCTATCTCTATACCTGATTTCTTCCATAATGTATGCCAAAAGTGGCCAACAAAATTCATGTCCCTACCAAAGACAATACTCTTTGACAATCAATGCAATCTCACTATTTCATTAAAAAACAATGTCGCTATATGGGATGCATCATTAGACTTCTTACATGGAATAAAATTAGTCGTCTTCAAAAACCTATCTACAACAACAAACACTGAATCATTACCTCTTTGTGTCCTTGGTTCTCCAAGAACAAAATTCATACTTATATACTCCCAAGGTCTTTCAAGTATACGTAATGGCTAATAAAATCCCATATTCTACCTTCCTCCTTTAGCATATTGACAGATTCAACAATTTTGCACTATGTTATTCACATTGACACTCATTCTTGTCCAAAACAATCCTTCATTCAGTTGTGGTAATCCTTTATCTACTCCAAAATGTCTACCAAGACCTCCATTGTGTTTTTCTTTAATCGAATTCTCCCTCATTGATCCTTGAGGGATGCACAATCTCTTTCCCTTAAACAACAATCCTTCTTGAATGAAATACTCCAACCATGGAGTTTGATTCTTCTCTATTGAACTCTTACATACTGTCCATGCTTCCTTGAAAACAACATCTTCTTCATATAACTCCCTCATTGAATCAAAACCAGCGACATTCACTCTCAATTCATTCCACAACAAACATCTCTAACTTAATGTATCAGTTACCTAATTAAATCTACCACTTCTATGTTTTAAAACAAAAGAATACTCTGAAGAAACTCAACTTGCCTTGGCTGTTTATATACAACAGTGCGTGATTGTTTGTGTACAACACAAACTCCTTAGGTAGTAGATAATGTCTCCATTTCTTAAGCGCTTGCACTATTGTATAAAACTCTTGATCATACACAAAATACTTCCTTCTCACTTCATTCAACTTCTCACTAAAATAAGCAATGGGCCTTCCTTCTTGACTCAAAACTCCTCCAATCATAGTTCCACTTGCATCACGATCTACTTGGAACACTTTATTAAAGTCAAGCAATGCTTATACTAGTTGTTTTGTCACTTTTTCTTTCAACAACTAAAAACTTCTCTCTATTGCAACTATCCACTTAAATTATTTCCTACCACCCTTCGTGGTCTTTGTGATAGGTGCACATATTCCACTAAAATTCCATACGAGCTTCTTGTCGAAGCTGGCTAATCGATGAAAAAAATTTCCCTCAAACATACTCTTTGGTGACGGCCAATCTACAATCGTCTTACCTTTTCCATATCCATTTTCAGCCCTTCTTTAGAAATAAGAAATCCTAAGTATACCACCTCCTTCTTAATACTACACTTCTTCAAATTCACCAACAAGATCTCTTCCTTCAACCTCTGCAAAACCAAGTATGGCTTCAACACTTCATTCATCAGCCTCATAAATGTGTTGGATGCATTTTTCAATCCAAATGGCATTACCAGCCACTCATACAAACCATCCTTTGTCTTGAACATTGTCTCCACTCATCTCCTTCCCTAATCCTTATTTGATGGTGTATCCACTCTTCAAATCTATCTTGGTGAAGTATTTGGCTCCACTTAGAAAATGCATCAAATCATCCATACGAGGTATTGGAAATGTATACTTTATTGTTATCTTTTTTTTTCCCTCGAGTCAGTACACATTCGCCATTCTCCATCCTTCTTAGGCATCAATACTGCTAGTACAACGCATGGGCTTAGACTTTCCCTTATCAAGCCCTTGTCCAACAACTCCTACACTTCTCTATCTATCTCCTCATTCTCCATTGGTGTCATCCTATAAGGTGCTTTAATTTGACAAACTTGCCCTAGGTATCAAGTCCATACAGTGAATTATACTTCTCATGGGTGGCAACCCATTTGGCAATTCCTTCATCAAAATCTTTGCATACTCATCCAATATTTTTTGAATCTCCATTGGAAATTTTATCTTCTACCTTGTTCCAACCTCTATAGGCTTAGGAATGAAAGCAAAACATGCCTTCTCCTTCATTTCTTTCAAAAATTGCATACCTAAAACCAAACAAACCCTTCGACTGGTTTCTACTTATTCTTTGTTCTTCAATGGGTTCAACACATACTCCTTTCCATCCTTGATTATTTTGTAGGTATTTGTCCTACCACCATGTATAATGTGTCTATCATATTGCCAAGGTCTACCCAATAGGACATGGCATGCATCCATGGGCATTATATCACACATCACTTCATTCTTATGACTAGCAATCTGAAAATTCACCAAACATTGTTCACTCACTAGTAACTGATATCCCCTTTGCCACCAAGAAACTTTGTAGGGACTTGGATGTTTCATCTTCTTCGTACCATCTCTTCAGACACAAGATTGTCAATGCTTCCACTATCCACAATTACCTTGCAACACTTTCCAACAGACTTACATTTTGTTCTAAATAAATTTCTCCTTTGAACAGGTTCATGTTTTTCCTTTGTAGGCTTCAACAATATCCTCCTCAACATCAGGGACTCTCCTTCCTTAGGTTCTTCTCCATGCTTGGGTGAAGCCACACCTTCTTCTTCTACTTGTGCCACATGAATTCTTGCTTCTTTGCCTTTGCCACTATTTTGTTGAGCTTGAGGGCATTCAAATGCCTTGTGACCGGTCTCTCCACATTGGTAACATGTACTAGTGAATCCCCTTCCTCTTCCTCTTCCAAAATATCCTCTGCCTCTAGAGTAGTCTCCTCTAACTCTTGAATAATCTCCTCCTCCTCTAGTATCTTGGGAATAGTTACCTATCTGAGAGATGTTGTCTTCTCCTTGTTTTGTTTGATATTCTCCTCTACCACAAGAAAATTTTCCCCTACCCCTTGAGTTACTTTGTCGTTTTCTCGCCAACTTCTCTTCTACCTTCAAAGCATACTAGTAGGCCTCTTCAACAATTCTTATCCTGACCAGGCTAATTTCATCTTGAATAGACATTTGCAAGCCATTAATATATCTCGAAACCTACTCTTCATCATCTTCAACATGACCAGCTCGAATATTCAACCTATAAAATTATTTTGTATACTCCTTGACAGTCATCTCTTTTTTCTTTAAATTCTACATTTTCTTAAACAAACTGAGTTGATAATCGACTGGCAAGAATTTAGTCTTCAGTTTCGTTACCATTTAGTCCCATGATTTAATCTTTTCTTTACCTCTCGTATGTCTTTATGTTTGCAAATGATCCCACTAGAGGGAAGCATGCCCCTTCAACTTTGTACAAGCAAGTTTTACCCTCTTCAAGTCCTCTATTGTCTCGAGATTGAAATATTTCTCCATCTCAGATATCCAATCAATTTAACTCTTTTAGATTTAGATTTTCACTATAATAAGTGGGTGGATCCATCCTCAATTTACTACTAATTCTAAACATCGCTCTTAAGAATTTCCTTCTACATCATCCATTTCATCTTTTGTTTCTTGTTCATCCTCACATCTTCTACACATACTCCTCTCCTTTGTGCCACTTCCATGGTATCTAGTCTTGCTATTCCTCTCAACATTTCTGCAATCTCACCAACATGTGGTGTTTTGGGTCTTACTCGACCTTTGTGTGCCATGGCTCCACTTGAGTCCTTTACAGTTGCAAGTTTCTCTCTCCCCACAACAAAATTCTCAAAACTCTTATCTCAACATGACCAAATCAACCTTACTCTAATACCACTTGACACAATCTAGATATGGAGGTCTTATCAGACAACCAAATCTAGTAGCTGAAAACACAAAAATTCACATAATGACAATTTAATTTGCAATTTTATTCCATCTGGGAATAAATTTAATAGTTACTTTGAGGAGTACAATCAAACATCAATTCTAAAGATTCAACAACATAGTGTTTCCCCCTTTCTTCTTTTCAATCTTTGTCCTTCATCTCATCCCCCCCAAGCAAATCTCTCTTCCTATATATCTTCTTTACAATCGGTTACATAAGAATATTTGGTTGTGATAGGCGATTCTTTTAATCACAACATAATGACACATGTTAAAATTTCCATAAAATTTTGAGAGTTCAGAGTACTTATGAAACCTCTATCGAAGGTTTGAGAGGTTCTCAAAACCTTGATGGCTTCCGACAATGGCTATGAACCCAGGACAGAAAACCGACATTTCGAACTTCCTTCAAAAACAACTTCAAATGCTTGCAAAATCTTCTTTGTCATCTTTGAACTATCCACAAAATCTTCCTTTGATCCATACAAAGGTTGTGATAGGCTTGTCAACATCCAATGGGGTTGTGACAATCTAATCAGAAGCTGACATAGGTTTCAAAACCAACACCAACTGTCAAAGCTCTTTTGCAAGTACTTTTCTTCTTCTCCATTGCAATGATGTTGCCAATGACACTACCAAGAAATCCTTTGCTTCACTTTCTTTAGAGGTTTCTGAAAGTCTTTAGGGTGCCAACAAGGTTGTGAAAATGATGCAGGAGCATCTAGTGGTGTAAGGGCAATCCTACATCACCCAAAAAAATATTTACTTTCATTTAGATTTTTGTAGATGTTTTTGCATTTATGGATACCCTTTTCGTCGAAAAAGAATTCCCAACTTTCAAAACTGTTTTTCTGCTTTTTCTGCTCACCTGCTATTTTTGGCAGGTATGAATTTGAAGGCATGAGGAGACAGAAATTTAAGGGAAGCTTCGAGACAAAATAATAAACACTTTGGTGAAAGAATCAAGCTAAGATCATTCCCACTTCAAAAGTTATTCAAGTTTCCGTTTCTGTTTTTTGCCCTACAAAATCTTCGAAGCTAATTTTGAGGGACTTAAAGGCTTCGGATGGGCCCGAAAATTGGCGGAAAATGAAAATGATTAGTCTTTAGGCCCCACTTTCGGGCACTTCATTTTCGCAAGAGTTTTCCGAAAAGGTATTATGATTGAAGATCCAACGGTTAAATCTTAAGTTAGGGCTTCCGGAAGTTGGTGCATAATTAGAATGTTGTTTTTGGCTCCAAAAGGAGAATTGGGCTATTTATGGGGTAGTTTCTGATTTTTGTGAGTAGTTTTTGGGGAAAGAATATCGCATGTTGCGAAAAGGGGAATTTTTGTAACTTCTGTAGTTTGCATGTATTGCAAAACTGGAGGATTTGAGATCCTCTGCATGTAAGAATTTCATATTTTGAGAATAATAAGAATCTCTGGTTTTCTGTGTGATTTTTTGTGCCTCGAGTTGCACCCTCATCAGAAAACCTCTTCGAAAGACAAGGGTTATGAAACCCTTTGCTTCACGTTCTTTAGAGGTTTTTGAAAGTCTTTAGGGTGCCAACAAGGTTGTGAAAACCTCTTTGAAAGACAACAAGGGTTATGAAACCTCCCGATTTTCCCGATGCTTTTAACTTAGAGAAATTCAACCAATTTGAATCTTAAAATTCTCCCCAAGTAGCCGCAAAAAACCAACAAAAGAACAACAAAATTAAACTAAACTGAAAACAAAACCGGAAATGTTTTTGGTTGATTAAGGATTGTTCATGAACTCGGATGCTCCTACATCATACTTGCTTCTAAGTTTTTATGTGGAGTCATTTTACACAAACACCCCCATAAGCAAGGCTACAAAGGTTGTTAAGAACATTATAGACCTTCAAGTTGTCAGTTTAGTGCACTTATACCTAATGTCCACTATTTTTTTACTTAAAAGGTAAATTCTAGGAACAAACAAGGGGTTGGCTATGGGGTTAATTCCATCACCCATTCTCGCCAACTTGTTTATGGAGGATTTTTGTCATGCCCCGTCACAGGAATATATCACCCACAAAATAAAGCCGACTTCATTGGGTTGTTAAGTGGGCCGACTCAGTTCTTAACCTCCTCCTGTTAGCTCTCACGAGAAAGACAGCAAACAAGTATCTATTTTGGTTAAGGCTGATGCATGAAGACATTCCTAAATCCCTACAGACTGCAATTGCAATATGAATTAAATTAATAGTCAAGACAGCCGACTTCACTCTCCCTCATTATCATAAAAAGAAAATGATAATATGTAATAGTAGGCAGCGATCAATACAGTAAAATAAAGGCAGCGACCTAGTTAAGCAACGGTCATCCATTTAAGACAACGATTAGTTAAAGGCACGATCACCTTTGTAGGCAGCGATTCTAAGATGCAGCGATCATTACCATTAAAAAGCAGCAAGCATCACAGAATCATTATGGGGAGCGATTACCTTATATAAAATGCTTACATGCCCAAGCCAATCCCCTCCAGCAAAGTCGATCAAAGGATAATGTTAATATAAATTAATTATCCTTTAATTAATGGTCACGATTAGTCAAGGTAATCAAATAAGAGACCTGCCTTTAATGAAAAGACATAACCTTTTGCCAATCGTGGATATAAAGGTGAAATCATATCAAGATAGGAGATCAGGAATGAAGGAATGAAGGAACAGAAGAAAGGTAAGATACAAACCAGCAATCACAAGAGAAACCCGGCCAGTCCATCACTGCAGAATATTGTTATCAAATCTATATATATGTTCAGGTGTATTTTCTGCCAATCATTGTTTACACATGTATCCATATTGCTTATAAGATAATAAAAATATTTAATGTATAATTTCCTATGATAGAATTAGAAAAATGCTTGACTGACTGAAACCCACCTTGTAGGAAGGTCCTGAGGTGGAGTGGTAAACAAGGCTAAGTAAGTAAGCCATTCTAGAGATCACCATAATGGCTCCTAGGACCAAAGGGCACTTACACAGAGAGCCAAGTAACCCACTTACGACCCCCGCCCAATTGCACAAGATGGCAAGTGTCTTTAGGGGGTTGAGACATTGATGGGGAAAGCAGGTACAAGCCACTAAGGGAGAGGGTTGTGGTAGACACCCTCTTAGGCTTGGTGTAGAAATGGCTTCGGGCAGACCCATCATGTCCCTTCTCCCATGCTTGCATTAATGATAATCTATGGATGTGATGTATATATATTTGCATATATATTGTTCATGTGGTGATTGCAAGATTCAAACCCAGGATTGCATTATTAAAGAGATTTATTTGGTAAGACGAATCCTAACCCTAGTTTGCTGCAATTTGTGATCCACAGGCAAATTCTAAGGTAAACCAAGAGAGGGACATTACAATTTTGAGAAAAAAGCATTAGACTCTTGTCTCGTTAAGACTAATTGGCAAGATAGGTTTGTTGATGACACAAACTTGAATGGCCCTATGGAGCTGAAGATATGGGTAAGTTTCTCAGCTACCTCAACAATCTCTCAATACAAATTCAATCCACCATGGAAAGATAAAAATTTCAACCATCAAAGAAGTCAAATGGCTCACAATGAGGTATTCGGAAGAAGATAATATAAATCTATACTTATAAGCAAGTTCCCAGCACCATCTTTATCAAACATTTTGTACAAGAGAAGGATCACCTTTTTTTGTCCCCCAAAATAAAAGGATACAGAAAGACAAATAGAGAAAGCATTTTGTAAAACCAATCAAAGAATGTGTTGTCAAACACAAAATGGTATTAGGGAAGAGCCAAAGGTTGATATCCCTTATATAAGAGGCACATCAAAAAGATAACAAAGATTTTAAAAAGATACAAGATAAATCATAAAAACAGCATTTCCCACTCCAAATGCACTACAAGTCATGCTAGATATAGAAAAGGACCCCAATTGATCCTCAACTAAAGAAAGGCATAGATGGCATTAGTTGTTCATGTGAGAATGCTAAATAGGCACATATATGCAAGTCAGAGCCAAAAAACATGCAATGATATTTTATACAAGTGTGTTACGAAGTTGGCTAGTGCAGTACACTCAAATACGGCCAAATATCACATTTTGTGTAGAAGAGACCAAGATTGTAGCTAGAAAGAGCCACTATAATAGGAGGAGAGTCAAAGCGGCAATCAAGATAGATCAACACTCTAATAACTTCAACAACAAGGTTTATCTCATCATTTGTAATTCATGGAAACCCATATGAACCTCATCAAGAGCAGTACCAACAAGGAAATAACTTCAACAACAATGATTATTTCAGCATTTGTAATTCATGAAAAGTTGAAAACCCATAATGAACCTCATCAAGAGGCACCAACAAGGATATAACTTCAACAACAACGATTATCATCTCATCATTTGTAATTCATGGAAACACATAATGAACCTCATCAAAAGCAGCAACAAGGAAAGAACTTCAAAGACTATCCTGCAAAAATTATGCATTTTTACCATAAAATAGGAACAAAAAGAAATACATTAATAGTTAGAAAAGCTGACACATCTATAGTTTTTTCAAAAAATGTGCATTTACAGAAATCACTGAATTAATTTACTTAAGAGCAAACTCTCAATCAAACTTCTAAAGAAGATGGTCCCAGAAAAAGGGTCATAAAACATCCGAATTTTCAAACTTGAAAGAATCAATCCAAAATGCACATCACAAAAATAATCCATGTCATAATGGTCTAAAACAATTAATGCCTGAACGTTTCACAAGAGCAAAAAAAACAGAAACAAGTAATCTCAAATTTATAAGGGGAATCATAAGGGTAAAGTACCACAAGCACCAATTTTAGGGACCTATTCAATTGGAAGGGATAGACATTAACATACTAACGATCTGACAAGCAGAGCAATAGATGCCCAACACACATAGTTTCCACACTACTTCACTTGGAAAAAACCATATCATAATGATAAGATTGACAAGGAGTAAAATATCTGATTTATACAAAAACATACTGATACATAATGATTGTTAAGACGATTGATAACCATATATCTGATTTACTTATAGGCAGCATTGCTCTTTCAAATGCAACTAATGCCATATAGTTACAAGCCCTACAGATCACAGAAAGAACCTAAAGCTTTCAAGGGAGTAGCTGAAGACACTACTTTATGTTCACTTAGTTACCAATCATAGAACTCTAGACAATTTGATCTTTGACTGCACATTAAAGATAACAGAGAGCCTATTTCTTTTATTGATAGCAAAGGTCAAATAAAAAGCTACTGCAAATACGAGAATAATATGTCAATAACTTCCACATGTATGAAGACTAAATGAATGCTACTCTAGCTCTACATGAATTCTATATAAATCTCGTACCTTCTGGAAAGAGATAGGCCTTGCTAAGTGCAGGTCGTTCATATGGTGCTACCTGTAGAAAAAAAGGAGAATGTTAAGCAATAATTTTGCAGTATCCTTTCTGTCACAAATACTCCCCCATATATGTACAACAGCATAAGAAAACCCTGCACTTTCCTAAAAATCAGTTTCAATTCCTTATTAAGTCTAGAACATAAGCATCAAAAGTTTAAGTTATCAATGTAATGAGCAGTCAGGACTCCCTGCAGTTCCACCCTTAGAAAAAAAAAAATTTTCATCAGAGGACAGAAAGTCATTGGCACGTTCATGCATGACACTACTAAAGCCAAAAAATCTGCTAGAACTTTATAATAGCAAGCTCCTTCACGGAAGAAATGCACAAGTGTAATAAATCAAATGTAAGACCAAAGCATAGGATGGTCTATAAATAACACTTACCTTCAACTCATTTTTACTTCTATGAACAGTGAGAAGCAAATATAATCGGAAATGGTTTCAAAAGTTATCAAAAAGAAAAGTGACACGAGGCATAGCAGAAAAAATCTTTTGGGAGAAAACCTGGGAAACTAAAAGTATAAGATTTTTTTTTAAAATAGGCAAAAAATTGGAGAAAAATCAGATTTTCAAAAAACATTGATGTTTTTTAAATTCAAAGGCATTTTTAATAGCATAGAAATATAGAGAGCAAATATAATAAGAGTTTAGCACAAGAATTGTAGAATATAATTTTTTTCATTATGTTAATATTGTTGATTTCATTGCATTGCACTGTGCATACTACGTATTGCATAATTGATAATTAGATCCTAATAGCTTTCAAATTTTCAATTAAAATCTACTGTGTATAAAGTCAACCTACAAACTAAGTACAAAGTTCCAAAAATTTAGACATAGCCAAGGACTTTCGCTACTATGAGGAGAGCTACAGTAGAAGAAACTCTACTCCAAATGACCTAAATTATGGACTGTAGGAGGAGAAATATGTTCTCAAACATTCTAGATATCAGAAAAAAATTCATTGATTTTCAATTGTGGAAGCAAATTAGGTGGAAACCCTAATGTAACCCTAATTCTGCAATAACTACTTGAATTCTACTCCAACTTTCTTACAATTTAAGTTCTAGTAGCTTCAATGTGACCTTGAAAAAATCAAATAAAAAAAATTGCCAAAATCAGAGAGATATGCACTTCCCAAAATGACCTCAATTGGAAAAATTGACTTGCTTCATAGAGCCAAGATCATGCTCTAATACCACGTGTTATGAAACAACTTGCACGATAGAAGAATATAATAGGAAATATGCTAAAAGTACTTGATAACAATGTGCCATTTTGAGGGGGCAACCCCCTAATCCACTTCATGGGGGATACCTCCAATAGTCTTCAATAAGAACGCAATACTCAACATGATGATAATTACTATCCACTAACTCCTATATATACCTAATTATGCATTGGCTGCTACCCAAGCTGACTTAGATACTTAACTATAACCACTAGGATGATCTAAATACCTATTTATGATTATATAACTTTTTTAAGAGTTAAGGTGGCCACAAGCCGACTACTCATAACCCAATATACACTATAGGATTAAGGGCTTAGCAGTCACCAAAGGACAAGGTCTGGTTTTGGTGTGGGAAACAAGGATGGATGACAGTAAAACCATTTTTCAAAGAAAAAAAAATGAGAGATGGACACTTGGTGTGCATACATGTATGCGTGTTTGTGGGTGTGGGTATGCGTGTGCTAGTGTGTGTTATTTTATGAAGAAGTAAATAATTATACAATGTTTATCTGTAAAAAATATAAAACATTTTAAAATTAAAAACAAAATTTTAAATTACCTATGTAGATGTCAAAGAAAACAAAGATAAACAATATTGATATTTGATAATCACAGTCATGACATAAACATTTAAGTTTCAACTCATGTTAAAACTTAAATCTTGTTTTTGTTGTTTGTTCAGCAGAACTTGAAATTAAAACATTTTTATTTGATACAGACGAGTTCTTCCAAGCAAAAACAAAACCATAATCCATCAGCAACTTTCAGAATAAGAAAGCAGGACATACAGCTTCTTTTGATATGATGGCAAGCTCCCCAGATTTAAGCCCCAGCTTGACAAATTCTCTTGCTGCATAACCCTACAAATCAGTCCAGAAAAGTCGTTAATTCCTTGATTATTCAAATTATGCATGGACATGAGGAATAAAATAAGCTGTCACTTACTTGCCCTCTTAATCACCAGTGCTATCTGGTATTGCATTACACATAAATGAAACTGTCAATTACTGTAAAGCTATGATACAATTTCCAATTTTAAGTTCAGAACACTTGTTTATTTATATTTTCTCTGTAGTTTCTTCCTTTAGCACAAAAAGTTATATACTGGAAGCATAATTCATACTCAAACGAACCGTCTTATACTCTGTAATGCACTACAATTATGAAGCTCTGCACCTTATACATATACAAAAGTTAAGGGAGAAATGGCATATCCCTAATCCTCTTCTTCTTTCATGGTACTATACTGGTCGCAGTGAGCACAGTCGCCAGAAGACTTTAATGCACCAATTTTTTTTCATATATGAAAATGAGGTCTGTAACTAACCTACCAAGAAAGGAATATCAGGGAGGTATACCTTGTTAAATCAAATTGTTCAGATACTAAATCCATCTTCAAGCAAGATCACTGCATCTATTTTCCCCTCTCTATTCTGCTGGTTATGTAGGTAAAATAAACTTTCATCTAGCTAGAATAAGCATTTTCTCTTGCCAACTCAGAAATGCATCCTTGTCAAAGAATCGGAAATCCTCGGGCCTAACTAGAGTATTGCATTTTGCAATACCAGACCTTTTGATCTTCGCTTTTCAAACAAGACCACTTCAATCAGATTGTATCAATGCACATTTTTTGTCAAATTGATCAACTATACTTTTTTTGCATCTTTTATGTTGATCTAGACTGTACTACACCAATGTTTTCTTGTTTGCAAGACCTTTTTAGATCCCAAAGGTTAGCATCACCCCCAGGGACTTACAATAAAATCAAATTTAACTTGCTAATGTTCTCTATCTTGTTTTTCTCGAGATTTTTCTAAAAAACCACATAAGCCCATAAGTCGCCTTCTGTGATCATTTTTCCATTGAGCAAATCTAGAAATTTGCACTATTCATTATGTTTTGGCAATAGTTAGTCCAAAAACTCCTGTAATCTTACTGTTCGCCTGCTATAATAATCGATACTACCCATTATACTAGTCGAGAACTATTAATTACAATCTTGCCTAGAACTGATAGGCACGATCCAATCTGAACCTGTTAAGAATCCTTATCAATGTTTAGTAATGGTTAGTCGTAAATATTCATGAACCTAATTGGATACCTTCTATGATCATCAAGTTATCAAAGAAGTCTACAGGCTTTCACTGCATACTTAACTAAAAAGTGGTAAATAATAATTACTCCAAATAAATTGGGGCTATATGAGAAAGACTTCGCATCCAATACAAGAGTAGTTACAAACTTGACAGGAAGACGATGGGACCTTTGATTCCTTTATCCATTCCCAAATTCTCACTGTCTTTACACAGTAGGAAGACTCCGCAATTCCATAGGTCATGTGTCAACAACTAAAAAGGAATGAGGGTACCTTGTTGAAGACCCTGATTTGATCTTTGGTTAAAACCCCATAGTAACAAATAAGAAGTTATGAATTCCATGGTAATTTGCAACACTCCCAGCTTGTTTTTGCCTCGCTTAACAAACCCGTAACACAAAAAAGACATACTCGGGTTTGTATCTTGGTTGCGTGGTCTGGGGGGCTTTGGTGGGTCTATCTCTTTCAATTTAATCTCTTAGAATGCCATCGGGGCTCCAACTATAGCTATCTGATATTATAGTCCTTTAATTTTACTATAAAGTTAATCCAAACGCCCACCAATCGATCACACCCCATGAATATATGATCATATGTTCTATGATATCCCAAAACGCGTTAATTCTTTTTAATTTATTTACTATTGATTGAAGAAATACGTTGTTGGGTATCTATTATCAACCAGGTCATCTCAGAGGCAGGTCCTAGTTTCATCATTGACCTCATTTCTGTTCCATGTTTTGCAAGAGGAAAAATCCACTCAAATCTAACCAACCGATGTCATCAACTACCACTAGATCAAAATCAATCCTATTGCAAACCTAAAACTAGACATGGCTTTTGTTAATTTCATTCCTTAAAAAGCCTTTTTTCCGTGGAAGAATAGATCGATGGGTATAAATCAATAAATCAGATCTACCAAATTACATCATACAAAAAAGTAAATGCATGAGCTCGGATTTCTTGAACTTACAGCTGCTACGCCTCCACCCAAAATAATATACTTGTAAGAAGCCTCCGCCATGGCAATCGAAGAAGATGTGTGTAATTGGATGAACTAAAATTGCAGAGGACAAAGAGGAGAACCAGCTTAATAGTCGAATGTGAGCGGAAGAACAGTTGATAGAATAACAAAAAAAGAAACTTTCAAAAAGTCAAAAACCTTTTTACTATTCTAGAGAGGCGACTACGCTATTATTTTTTAATGAAAGCTTGGCTGTTAGTCATCCACAATGAACTAATTCCACAATCAACAAACACCCCCTTTACACCATTCGGAATCTTTAATAGTGGTGTCGTATTGGGCCACCTGGGATCTACAATACCATTAAGTTAAATTACGGCGTGAGCTTCGAATCCTCATCTGGCTCGAATTGTGTGGAGTATAAATATTCCCTTCTTTTATGGATAAACGTGTTATAGCAGGTCCTCCAGATTTAGGGGAGCCAGTAACAAATACTAGATAATTTAGGAAGTAATAAATGTGAAAACATTTAGTTGAGAATTTTAAGCATATTCGTAAAGAATTAAAAACAATTAGGAAACTAAAAACATCTGAATGAGTCAAAGGTGCATTCTTGAGCCTCTCGTGAAAAATTAGGTTCATATTTTTCAAATTTCTTTTATTAAAAATTTATTTTTAGTATGGGTTATTCAAATTATTTAAGAGATCTATTTTATTTTATTTTTTGTTGGAGTTATAAATTCTTTTGAAATAGATATTTTTTTGGGTCAAAGTTATCTTAAGCATAATCTCATCTTTTAATTATTGTATATTTATAAGATTTGAACCTTGCTTTTTATTTTTATACTTATTTTTTAATCAATTGTCGAACTATGGTATTGTTGTCAACATTCAACCATGTAGTTTTTCAAGTCAAACTCATTGACCTATATTTCATGAGTAGTGGTTCACAAGAACCCATCTCTCATGATAATGAATGGTCCACTTAGCACTCATTGCATCTAGGTGATGCTCACAAAGGTGGAGCATTGGGCCTTCTCGGGAGGTCGCCCATCCTAGTACTACTCGAACTCAAGTGCGCTTAACTATGGAGTTTTCCCCAAGGTTAAGCAAATGGGGTTGTACAACACTTGCTGAAGGTTTTGCAAATGGGGTTGCAAGCTAAGCGGGCTTAACCTTGGGGAAAACTCCAGATGATTAAGCATACTTGAGTTAGAGTAGTATTGGGATGGATGACCTCTTGAGAAGGCCCAATGCTTCACCTTTGTGAGCATCACATAGATGCAATGAGTGCTAAGCGGACCATTTGTTATCATGAGAGATGGGTTCTTGTAAACCACTACTCATGAAACATGGATCAATAAGCTTGACTTGAAAAACTACACAGTTGAATTCTAATAGCTATATCATAATTTAACACGCTATGGAAAATACCTTGTACTTATTAATTGTCAAATTGTAATTTTTTTTTATGTTTTTTTGTGAGGAAAAGAAAAATGTACTTGTGTGACATATTTGTGGTTAAATTGTGGCTACATAATTCCAATCACCCTCTTCATGTACAATGAATTTTTATTTTATTTTTAAATTATAGTTTCTCTACCATTTTAAGAGAATATTCTAAGGTTACAATCACATGGAGGGGCTTCAAGAACTATTTTTATGGAACAAGGAGTCCCATGAGGCAAAAACAAATGCTACAAGATAAATTAGAATCTTTTTTCTAATAAATAGGAGCCCCTAATTTATAAATTATAATTTTATAGCTAGGGTCTCATGCGGGGGCTTCAATATCTTATTTAAAGGAGTAAGGGGTCTCATGAAGCAAAAATATATATGTTCTAATATTAATTAGAATTTTCCCTCAATAATAGCAGCCCCTACTTTTTAGTTCAAAAATTTAAGTGGGTGCATTTGGAGTGGGCCTAGAAATTACTCCACTAGTTTAAGTTTTTTTTGCCACTTGTCAATTATATGAAGTTTTTAAATTCCTACCAATTAGTTTTTTATTAATTTATATTTATTTACTCTATTGAATTAAATGTGCAAAATAATAAAATTCATGAAACCACCAACTTCCATAAATTTAGGAGCCTAAATTTTTAATCTTAAATTGCACTACAAAATTCATGGGATCACTCGCTTTAAAATACTCCTAAAAAATCTCAATAGCACCCAGGCTTATTTAGGAAGCCCCATTCCGTGGGACCTAGCCTCTAGAAATCTCTCCTTCCCCCACCAACTTAGAAAATTTTCTACCGCTTGTCAATCATCTAGGGATTTTAGTTGCTCACAATTAATTTTTTATCATTTTATATTATATACTCTTTGAATTGAATATGCAAAATAATAAAATTTATGAGACTACCAGCTTCCATAAATTTTTGAGCTTAAAATTTTAAGCTCAATTGAAACTACAAAATTTATGAAACTAACCACTTTAAAATAGTCTTAAAAAATCTTAAAGCACGCACTAAATTTCTGTATGAAACTCCCCTTCATGCAATTATAACCTAAATTATAAATTCTTTTAATTAAAAAATTACATGGGATCACATGTGCCTCCAAAAATTAAGCAACAAGCATTATAGAAGACCATGCTATTATAGCTTTGACATGTAGTTTTTCAAAGAATCAACACAAGTGTAAATTAATAGGGTTTGTTGTTTCCAACTCAACTTAGATTTGAGTCTTCCATTTGATTTTTGAAAAAAAAAAATGTGACTATTATTTTCATTCTGGATACACATGGTGAATTCTTTTATGAGTCCATTGGTAGTTTTTTTAATTGAAAGTTGAGTTCAAATTGAAAATTTATTAAGGTTATGTAGGATTTTTTTGCAAAAAAACAAGTTGAATTAAGTATAAATATTAAGTTATTTAATTGTTGTATTGACATGGATATATTACAATAATATAAATCATATTCAAAATAAAGTCGAAGGAATGACATCACAATCTAAATCCTCGCAACCCAAACCAAGCCCAACACACCAAAGCACTAAAGCATCAAGTATTCCAAAAAAAATCACTCAACCGACAAAGGAAATAGTCATACAAAGTATCACGTATCAAGACAATAACTAAGCGACAAGTGTTATAAAAGCAATAGCTAAGAAAGGTTTCTATCATCAATTTTGGAACCCCAACCTTCATTTAGAGAATCTTTGTCATCATCCATAGGCTCCCCAACAATGACAACATTATTCTCATTATGTTCCTCTTATGTAGGAGGTGTGATGTCCCTTAGCTAAAATATTATTATAAAATGCTCGGATATGAAACACATATCAAAATATTTTGGTGATAGGTTGTATAAACAATAAAAATATGACTCATATAATAGATTCGCAAATATAATATTGGATAGACATGAATATTTCATTCAAATACATACTACAAACAATTACAAATATTTACTTCTATAGCAATTATAAATGTTCTCTAAAAATATTCAAATGTTGAAATCTTCTAAATTGTTAATTTTGTCTCCAAATTGAAGTTCATACACAACCTTCATATGAAGTTTCTCGTAGGAATGCAAAGGATTTTCATCCTCTTAACTCCAAAAAACTAATGGGGTTTTATCTGTTAATCTTCAAAACCTATTTTTTGTCCTTAGATCTATTAGTTGAACACAAGTGTTCAAACTAAGGTTAGGGGTTGATGAATTTACCAAAAGATACAAATTGATGAAAGAACTACTCACCTTCTATAGATTTTGAAGGCATAATATGGGCCCACACATGTCAAGAGTCATTTGAAATTTTCTTACCATTTTACATTTAGATTTGATGCTATTAATAGTATCCCTAATCTACCATAGTGATCAATGAAGTCATTTATTTGAATGACAAGAGTCCAAGAAGAGGTATGCCTAAAGGTGAGGGTCCAAGGAAATGTATACTAGAAGGATGCAATGGTTGTTGGGAATAGGATGTCATTTAATTGCAATCCTAGAAACATATTTCACGTATATCCTAAGTCCTTGGAAAGTGTTCCCCAGCACTAAGATTAGAAAGAGATTAAATTCAAATGAAATGAACATGTAAATTGACATTTGTAATTATTCCTAAATAATAGGAACATGCGGGGCATCCAAGATGAATTCCTAAACAATAGGAGCACATGGGATGGCTACATGGAAGGTGGAACCCACCTTTTTTAGTTAACTGTTTGGAGGATTGATAACACTTCAGTAATACATGTCTTGTTCCTACAAAATAGGGATTGATAATTATAAGAGTGGAGTGGCACTATCAGTTTAGTATCAGTTCAGTTCAGTCCAATTATGGTTCAGTTATCTTCAGTTGCATGTAGTTATTTTGAGTTGCATGCTAGTTGACTTGAGTTGCATGCCAGTTGACTTGAGTTGCATGCAGTTATTTTAAGTTGCATGTTAGTTGACTTGAGTTGTATGACTAATGACTTTAGCTGCATGATAGATAACAGGCGGATACTTTCAGTTAAGTGGGGGTGATCAATCATGCATATTGTTTGCATAAATTGATGGAGAGATATGTTTAGTTAACTAAGATTGACTTGGACCCACCTTGGGCACCCAAGTTGGCATCTTTGAGTTAACACCTTTTGCATGAAAAGATATTTACAAGGTTCAATTAAGTGGGCCCATTCTTGGGCACCAACTTTGAGGTGAAGCTTCTAAGATATCTTCTTATCCAAAGTTTAGTTAAGTGTTCAGTTTGGGATGCCTAAATTGAGGAGACTTTGGTTTTGACTTCATGTTATAGTTTGGAACTCTACTTGCACAATCTAGGCATGGTTTTTTGTGAGGAGCTTTATGTTCTTGTATTTGATAACTCTTATGAGTTTACATGCTCATTAATTGTCTATTTATTGCAGCAATTGTATCAAAGTTTGTAACAGGTTAGCAGGTTGAGCTTGTGCATGTGTCAGGGTTTGAAGCATGGCATGGGATGTGTGGATTCATGCTTGGTCACATGGAATGCATTGATAGCTTGTGCTACAAAAAGTGTATGAGAGTTTATTGCAGGTTCTGAAGAAGGATTGTTGAAGGAAAGGAAGCATGTCAATCAAGGATTGATACAGTATTATTGTAATCTTGTTCTAAGGTTAAATAATACAAGCACTATTGATTCTAGTGGAGTTTTTTCCTAAAAGGGTTTCTCCACGTATATGTTGTGTCACTTCTATCTTTTGTCTCATTCTTCTAAAATCTTTTGTCTACTTCTACAAAAGATAAAATTGATTAAAACAAAATAATCATTTACAAAGAATTGATCTAAATAGATTAATCATGAACAAATAATTGTGACAAAGAACACTTAATTAGATCTACAATATGATAGTTGTACAAGTTTTTAAGCTACAAAATTACCTTTATTTTCAACATTTGGTATCAGAGCTAATGGTTGGTTAGGGTTTGGGACGCCTTTCCCTTAAAAATTTGAAGGTTTTTTTGCTATAGTGGGAGATTTTACTATTGTGTTATTGTGTTATTGTGTTATCATGTTGTCATTGAGAGCTTGGATTCACAAGTTTGGTGTGAGCTTATGACAGTGATGTGGTGTTGGTTGTGTGCATCATGATGCCATGGGATTGCTTGGTATCACAGTTCAGTGGGAGCAATTGGCAATGATGTGGATCCATTGTTGTTTATGATGGTTTGGCGGTTGTAGGTATCTTCTTGGCTTGGAGATTTTGGTTCTACTTGTTATGTTACTGACATTGCAGTTGTGTGTGTAGACTTGGATGATCTTCATGGAGAGGATGGTAGTCACAATGTCATGTGTGACTCGATATCGCAGTTCAATGGGAGTTGTTGGCAGTGATGTGGATTCACCATTTGATGGTGAATGATCTTCTACAATGATTGTTGGTGTCATGGATGGACTCTTGGTTTCTACTTCTATGTAGTGAGGGTTCATTGGCATTTTTGTTTTCATTGACAGAGGATGGTTATATTCATGCGATTTGGATATGTTGACATCTTTGGTTGCCATGCAGGACTTCTTTAGTTTATGGTTGAGGTGTCATGCTTTGCTTTTTGATATGATGGTTATATTCATATTGATTAGATCATGGATGTCATGTTTATGTTCCTGATTTATGATTGGAGCTTTGACATTGATCGTAGTAGCTCTCTTTGTATTGGGTACATTGATCATTTGCTTGATTACTTCATGATGGTGCTATGTTGTATTGGAGTTTGGCGTGGATTGGTTGGTTACAGGTACTCATGGATACTTGGAGACATAGGTGAGGCTTGAGTTCTCTTATGGTTAGAGACATGTGTTGAGATAGTTACTCTTGTCTCTTGGTGCAAGAAGGCCATTAGCCTTGAGTCCTATACTTGATTTATATTAATGATTCCTTGTTTAGAATAATTGCAATGTATAATGTCAAGTGGGAGAATGTTGGGAATCTAGGATGCCATTTAATTGCAATCCTAAACATATTTCATGTATCTCCTAAGTCCTTGGAAAGTGTTCCCCAACACTAGGATTAGAAAGAGATCAAATTTGAATGAAATGAACATGTAAATTGACATTTGTAATTATTCCTGAATAATAGGAATATGTGGGGCATCCAAGATGAATTCCTAAATAATAGGAGCACATGGGGCACCCACATGGAAGGTGGAACCCACCTTGTTTCAGTTAACTATTTGGAGGATTGATAACACTTCAGTAATGCATGTCTTGTTCCTACAAAATAGGGATTGATAATTACAAGAGTGGAGTGGCACTATCAATTCAGTATCACTTCAGTTTAGTTCAGTTAAGGTTCAGTTATCTTCAGTTGCATGTAGATATTTTGAGTTGCATGCTAGTTGACTTGAGTTGCATGCCAATTGACTTGAGTTGCATGCCAATTGACTTGAGTTGTACGTAGTTATTTTAAGTTGCATGCTAGTTGACTTGAGTTGCATGTTAGTTGACTTGAGTTGTATGGCTAATGACTTCAGTTGCATGACAGATAATAGGTGGATACTTTCAGTTAAGTGGGGGTGATCAATCATGCATATTGTTTGCATAAATTGATGGAGAGATATGTTTTAGTTAACTAAGATTGACTTGGAACCACCTTGGGTGCCCAAGTTGGCATCTTTGAGTTAACACATTTTGCATGAAAATATATTTACAAGGTTCAGTTAATTGGGCCCATTCTTGGGCACCAACTTTGAGGTGAAGCTTCCAAGATATCTTCTTATCCAGAGTTCAATTAAGTGTTCAATTTGGGATGCCTAAACTGAGGAGACTTTGGTTTTGACTTCATGTTATAGTTTGGAACTCTACTTGCACAATCTAGGCATGGTTTTTGTGAGGAGCTTTATGCTCTTGTATTTGATAACTCTTATGAGTTTACATGCTCATTAATTGTCTATTTATTGTAGCAATTTCATCAGAGTTTGTAGCAGGTTAGCAGGTTGAGCTTGTGCATGTGTGAGGGTTTGAAGCATGGCATGGGATGCATGGATTCATGCTTGGTCACATGGAATGCATGGATAACTTGTGCTACCGAAAGTGTATGAGAGTTTATTGCAGGTTGTGAAGAAGGATCATTGAAGGAAAGGAAGCATATCAATCAAGGATTTATACAATAGTATTGTAATCTTGTTCTAAGGTTAAATAATACAAGCACTATTGATTCTGGTGGAGTTTTTTCCCGAAAGGGTTTCTCCACGTATATGTTGTGTCACTTCTATCTTATGTCTCATTCTTCTACAATCTTCTGTCTACTTCTACAAAAGATAAAATTGATTAAAACATAATCATTTACAAAGAATTGATCTAAACAGATTAATCATGCACAAATGATTGTGACAAAGAACATTTAATCAGATCTACAATATGATAGTTATACAAGTTTTTAAGCTACAAATTTACCTACATTTTCAACAATGGTAAGATAGACTAGGGAATCAAGGTGTCACTTTAAAGTGTTATAACATATTTCATTTATGATTATTTTGTTATCCTATGATATTTTGTATTGTACCAAGTTGGATGTGATAAATGGTTCCATATTAAGTGTGATTATCAATTTAATCTATTTATGTATGATGTGTGATATTGATGAAATAATCTTCCCTTACAAATCTGAAAACTCATAACACAACTCAAATTCGCACAACATATGCAAGAAGGAAAATAATATATTTTATTGCAACAAACATGAAATGGAATTATAATATGTTGAAGCTCACAAGCTTCCCTTACAACATGGACTTTTGATTACAAAAATCTGCAACAATGGAGTCTTCATCCTATGCTCAATCCGATAGCATCTGGTTATGTAAACTTACGACTCCTCTAAAGCCAACTTCACCAAATGAGCAACATTAATATATAGAAATTATGTGAGAAGAAACCACTATGTGTTTCTCAAAACAACCTCCAGTAAACCACCAGGAAAACTTGTCACTTTCTACCCATCAATGCTCTATCATTTTTCATAATTTCCTCAAATAGTTTCTAGGTTTGGTGCACCTCATTTTCAACTTTCTAAATCATTTTGAAATTTTTAATTTCATTATCGTATGAGAAATTTGTGGTTGTTTTACTGAAACTATGTCTCACAATTACGACCCGGACATGCAACAACATGCAAAGCTTGTGGCCAACATGCAAATACATGCAAGCAACATGCAAGATTCTTTTGCAGCCCATTTTATGACACATGTACATGCAAACAAGACTTTTTGACCTTCTCCCAAAGTGGACACCCAAAAGGAATATTCCCCTCCAAGATGCTTTTACCACTTTATCGGGACCTATTTCCCATCAAATTTACATTTACATTTTCTCACCAAAGGAATTTACATTGTTGCAAATTAAAATATTATTCTCCTAACCCCTAAGCCCTTATTGAAAATAAACCAAATTAAAATAACAATTTTTTTGGTGAAGCAAGATTGCCTTACACCTTGGATGCTCCTACATCAGACACCCGAGGTAGGAAATTTTTTGTGAATATGGATTCACAAAATGGAGTTGAGTGGTAGTACCACCCTTTCGAATTGCAAGAAATCCTCAACAAACTCCATCATTGAAATCGGTACCTCTAATTTATTCTTATTTCTCCTCTTCCAACACTTAGCTAAAACAAGAAACCTCCTTCTCTGATAACTTTGCACTCCATTCATCTCTCCTCTCATGTACTTGTATCCACTGTGTACCATCCTCCTCCAAATATTCTCTCTACTCCTCTTCTCTTTTGTGGGTTTTGACCCACTACAAACCGACCACCTCCACCAAATCTCTCTGGTAGCTTCCTCCATAGCCTCTACCTGCAAGTATACATCTATATACCACTTTGGGTCCTCACAATCCTTTTTATTTTCTAACTCTCTTCTCATCTCACAATGCAAATCCTTTAAAAAATCAACATTATAAAACTCATAAAAATCATATTTTACCTTGATGAATTTTGTTGTCACAACATCTTCTTCCTCACTGTTGAATGCTACTGTCTCTATTGTTGCATTGAACAAATTCTCTATCTCTACAATCTCTCTCTCAAGAATCTCTTGGTCTTCATCAAGTTCCTCATTGAACACTGAATTCCCACACATCACTGCATACTTTGTTTTAACTGCAACATCCTCAATTGTTGCAATTTGGTTTTCCCTTTCTTCAATGTCCTCCATTTCACTAAAAAAATTTGTTGCTGCTGCAACTTCACTTGCCACACACTCTCAAACTTAAACCTCTCAAGTATAAACTGACTCACATTCGGCGATTAGTCTACACACCACACACACTCCACCCCCAAGTCTTGGTGCAAATTACCCCACGTTCGACGCTCTGCCTACACACAAATCACACACACACACCACAAATCTTGGTGCAAATTGTCTCACATCGACGCTTTTTCCTACACACTCAGGAACTCCTGCTCTGATACCACTGATGAAATAATCTCCCCTTACAAATCTGAAAACTCATAACACAACTCAAATTTGCACAACATATGCAAGAAGGAAAACAATATATTTTATTGCAAAAAACATGAAATGAAATTATATTATGTTGAAGCTCACAAGCTTCCCTTACAACATGGGCTTTTGATTACAAAAATCTGCAACAATGGAGTCTTCATCCTATGCTCAATCCGACAGCATTTGGTTATGTAAACTTGCAACTCCTATAAAGCCAACTTCACCAAATGAGCAGCATCAATATATAGAAATTGTGTGAGATGAAACCACTATTGGTTTCTCAAAACAACCTCCACTAAACCACCAAGAAAACTTGTCACTTTCTGCCTATCAATGCTCTATCATTTTTCATAATTTCCTCAAACGGTTTCTAGGTTTGGTGCACCTCATTTTCAGCTTTCCGAATCATTTTGAAAAAAATTCATTATGGTATGAGAAAGTTATGACTGTTTTACTAAGACTATCTCTCACAATTATGACCTGAACATGCAACAACATGCAAAGCTTGTGGCCAACATGCAAATACATGCAAGCAACATGCAAGATTCTTTTGCAACCCATTTTATGACACATGTACATGCAAACAAGACTTTTTGAACTTCTCCGAAAGTGGACACCCAAAAGGCATATTCCCCTCCAAGATGCTTTTATCGCTTTACTGGGACCTATTTCCCATCAAATTTACATTTACATTTTCACACCAAGGGAATTTCCATTGTTGCAAATTAAAATATTATTCTCCTAACCCCTAAGCCCTTATTGAAAATAAACCAAATTAAAATAACAATTTTTTTGGTGTTGCAAGATTGCCTTACACCCTGGATGCTCCTGCATTAGATATCATTGTTAATGGATTAATTGTTAAGGTCATGTTTATAATAATATCATTGTTATTGATAGTTAATAATACTACTAAGGATCTTGTGGAGAGAATATTATTATTGTGTTCCAAGTACAAGGACTAAAGAAGGTGAACTAGGTCTTGATGTTAAAGTATTAAAAATCGTTTAATTATATGGCCAAATAAATAATAAATTAATTTAAGATAAATAATATATTAAAATAAATTAATTATAGTGACTTGGTTAATTTATTTGAGTACATAAAGTCAAATATTTATTTGACAATCAATTCTTGAGGTTAATTAAAAAATAAAATATATAGACAAAGCAATAATATTTTTTAATCATTTATTTAATAAAAACTAAATAATTTATTGATTAATTGTTTAGATAGATAATTATTATTTCTATTATTCTTTAGAATATAACTTAAAGTAATTTAACATTTAAATTATTTTGGTTTGATTATTCAATTTTAAATATTTTATAATTTTTTAGAAAGAGATACCTAAGTGATTTAGCATTTTTTTATGTTGTTCCCTATATGAAATGGATGACCTGCTTTTTGAAATCAATGGTTGAGAATTGAAGAGAAGGATGCAAGACCATGGAATTAATCTCAACCATTATTTTGCTTTTTTTTTAAATGATTTAACAATTTAAAAGTAGGCTTTTTTATTTTAAAAACAAAGAAAAGAAAAGAAGTTGATTAGATTGAAATGAAAAATATAAATATTTTATTAATATTTCAATTCTAATAACTTACTTGAACTTTTTTTAATTTTAAAATGATTTAACAATTTAAAAACGTGATTTTTGTTTTAAATATAGAATTATAATTTTTTTATTAATATTTTAATTCTAATAAATTTAAAATTAGTTTTATTTTTTTATTTAATTATTTATTAACTTAATAAGTTTATTATTTTTTATTTTTTATTAATATTTGCATTTAGTTTATGCTATTTTAATTTTTAATTTAGACTTAAGTTTAAAATTTATTTTAATTATTTATGTCTTCTTATGAAATTATAAAAAATAATTAATTACTAAAATTAATTATCTTATTAAAATTTTAATTATTGTAGAATAATTATATTTTGAATTTTTATTACAATTTATATAATAAATAAATTTAAAACTTAAAATCTAAATTAAAAATTAGAGAGAGAGAAACTAACTTTTCATTAGTCATTTCCTCCAACAATCCAAGGATGATATGCATCTCTAGGAGTTATGCTTAGGGTAGCATGTCATTTGATAGGGTAGCATGTCATTTGATTAAGGATATGATAATTCACCTTTAAGATAGGTCTTTAGTGTACCCATTGCACACTTAAGGAGGAAAATAGATGAAGAGAAAAGAGAGGAAGAGAGAAGGGAGATGGAGATAAAGATAAGATATAGAGAGGCAAAGAGAGAAAGAAGGAAGATACATATATATATAGGTAGAGATAGAGAGATATATATATAGAGAGAGAGAGGAGATATGGGAACAGAGAGAACTCTTTATAAGATTTTGTCTCCCTTTCCATCTTTATGTTTCTCGTTATCTCTCAATATCTCTTCCTCTCTCTCCCCTATTTCTCTCTATATTTGTCTTTCCTTATATATTTATTTTTCCCCTCTATCTCTTTCCCTCTCCCTATCTCTCTCCCTCACTCTCTTTTGCTATACATATTTTTCTCCCCCCACTCCCCCCCCCTCTCCCTCTCTCCCTCTTTATCTATCTCTACCTCTCACTCTATATGACCTCATATCTCTACTTTTCTATCCCTTCATCTCCCCCTCTCTCATTATCTCTCTCTCTTTGTCTCTTCCTCTTTCTATCTCCATTTATTCCTCTCCCTCTTCTTGCCTCCTTCCATCTCCCCCTCTCTCTCCCTCTCTATATAGTAATCCTTATCTTTGTCTCCATCTAGACATAGATATCTACATCTTCCTCTCTATCTCTCTCTCCCCTATCTCTATCTCCTTACCTTTTTCTCACATCTCTCTCTTCCCCTATCTTTCTTGAAATATATGTATCTCTCTATCTCTCCTTATCACTCCCTCTTTCTATATCTCTCTACTTCTCTATCCTCTCTCTATTTCTCTCCCTCTCTCTCTCCCTTCCTCTCTATCTATTTATATATCTCTTTCCCTCTCTATTTCCATTTCCATCTCCATATCTCTCACCCACACACACTCCCTATTTCACCCTCCCCATATTTATCTTTATATATCCATCTCTCATTCACATACACACACTCCTTATTTCTCCCTTTCCCTCTCTATCTCTATCTCTATCTCTATCTCTATCTCTATCTCTATCACTTATCTCTATCATCTCCTTTGTATCTTACTCTTGCCCCTTTATCTCTATCTTCCCATCTCTCCCTTTTTCTATCCTTGTCTCTTCCTCTCTCTCCCTCTCTCCCTAGATCACTCCCTCTTTCTATATATCTCTACTTATCTCCCATTTCTCTATTTCTCTCCCCATCTCTCTCTCCCTCACTCCCTCCCTATCCCTCTATATATCCCTTTATATGTACCTCTCTCCCATTTCTTTTCCCATATTTTTCCATCTTTATTTTTCTTCCCATATATCTTTATCTTCTTCTCTCTATCTCCCCCTATTTCTCTCTCCCTCTCTCTATCGCTATTTTCTACCTCTACTTCTCTTCATTTTCATATATCTCTACCTCTCTCCCTGCCCCTCTCTCTATATCTCCTTATATCTCTCTATCACTCTATCTCACCATCTATATGTCTCTATATATCTCTCTCCCTCTAGATCTCCCTCTAGATCTCCCTCTATATCTTTCTATATCTTTATCTCTATCTCTCTCTTTATCTCTTTATCTCTCTTTATGTCACACCCCATCTTGTTGTTACTGAGTTACTTTTCCCCTCATAGGTAAATAGGATGATAAATACAATCATGATTTTGATATGTCTAATAAAGGAATGGAATACTGAAACATGTATTAAGCTATTATTGCTTAGAAGGAGTAATTATGTTTATATTGATGTAGTACAATGAAATAATATGTATTGCAATTTGAATATTCTAAGGATTTCATGTGAACGTCTAACTACCATTGCAAATATGCCAAGTTGGATGTAGGTATAGGTTCACGCCTTTGGAAGGGAGGGAAAGTACCACTCAAGAGAAGTGTTTGGTTGGGTAACCTTGAATGAAACCTAACTGAGCTTTCACACACACTCACTTCTAAGTATAGTTGAGTCAAGTCGTAATCTTGGGATATTGGTAAGTCATCCTTTAGACATGTTGTGTTTGCATTTGGCAGGATCATGATTTCTGTTAGGAGCATTCTTGGATTAAATTATGTGATTGAATCTTTGAGTCTTTGGGCTTTATGAATAGTTGTCTTTATGTCAATTTGTATGCACATTAAAAGTATACATGTAAATATGTATATATATATAATGACTCATGCATGAGAGCATAATTGCTTTTATGTGTATATATGAGTAGAAATACTTACAAGCACACTTGCATGAGGAATCAATTATATATATATATATAATATACATACTGATGGGACTTATAAAATTTGTCAAAATTCTACCTAAATTGGGCATGACTGGTTACTTGTAAAAGACTGGAGGTTTGATATTTTCGGTTTAGGGTTTTGATCACTCATGAAAGATTGATTGGTATCTTTTAAAACCCTTGCGTTATATTTTAACATTGACTTGCTATTAAGGGTTACCGGTCACTTAAGTCATTTGACAAAGCCTTTCCTTCATGCTCTTACTAGCCCCTTTTCACCCGACCTATCGGTCTCCTATTTGCCACTTGGGCCTAAATGTTTATACTGCCGAAGGTTTTTTCCGGCCGACCCCACTAGTATATTATATTTGTTTTATACAGCTTGGCAAACCATCTGATCATGGGTTTTGATCTGGACCGTTCCTCATGAACCTCGCAAGTTTTCCCGCTGATGTCACTTAGGTGGTGCGAGGTGTGCGAGATGCCACCATCTGCCATATACAGAGGAGTGGGGCCTTTTCCCGATGCGCCAACAGTGACAAGTGGGCGTCATTTCACTGGTGGGAATTTAATGACAAGGATTAATGATGACTGTCCCTCCCAGGCCTTGCACGATTAGAGTAAATATTCCAAAAGTACCGCGAGGTTTGTGAAACGATGACACGTGGCATGGCTCTTGGAACAACAGGGCTAGGTGGGGCCTGTTGCCCGATCGCGACCTCCTATTTTCATGGGCTGTGGTTTTTCCCAGGTAGTGATGTGGATTTTCAACGATCATTGACTCGATCTGAGTCGTCTGACTTGCCAGGTCTGTTCCACATCAACGGTTCAATTTCAAAGGGTTACTGTTCATCCGTGTGAGGAGTTTTTGCGCTCTGCAACTTGTTTTCATTAATGGCACGGGTTTTTCAGTGGATTTTCTCTTAATTTCCTTGCATGCAAGCGATATCCTCCTAATAAATACAATGATAGGTTGTACGCCTGGATTAATTTTGTGGTGGCAACATCAGCCACTAATCGTTCGCATGCTCGTAGAAGCATTTGGGCAATTAATATTCCCTGCACCAGTTTACTCTATAAATATCTACTGAATTGCTCACTATTATCATTGCATTTTGAGTTGATCTGTTTGCAGGTAGTGGATTTGTTTGTAGTTATGAGCTTCGCATCTTCAATGGATAAGTCTGAGGTACGTCGAAGTGCCAGAGTGGGTGCGAGGAATTTGCAACGCAAAGAGGAACAACCTGTTCCTAGTGCTCCTGAAGCGAGTGCTCGAGGTGTGGGAAAGTTGTCTGGGCACTACAATTCCCCTGTCGTGCTCTCTTCGAGCTCTGGCGGCGATGGGTCTGAGACTGACTCGGACTATCATTGCTATCTTGCGGCCATGACGAAGCTCGTGGGTGTCGACAAGGAGGTCCTTGCAATTTCACCAATAATTGCAATGGCACCGTGTCATGTTGCTGGGACTAGTGCTGGTGTGGATAGAAAAAGAGAATGGTTTCACTTCAAACTGAAGTGAGAACCAAAAGCGGTCACTTGTACCGGGGTCGTGTGTTGACTAAATTATTGCTGGTGGGCAGTGTGTGTTTCTCGTGAGTGGTGTTGTTCTGGTGGTTCATTTTTTTGGATGTGGACGCACGCGTGCATGGCACGCTCTTTCGTTTTTTCTCCGACTGGTTACTAGGTGTATCAATTTTGATTCCTCAGATCGTTTATTGTTATTTCTAATGATGAGGAATATTTTTTGGAATGTGAATCCGAATTTCATTTCATTTTTTAATGAAATTCATTTTGAAATTAACAATGGAGCCCAATGCTTGTTGCTCTCTTGTTCTATAAAGGAGATTTTATGGCTCATTGTTATGGTCAGATTTTTTGGGTCTTGAGGCTTACTATGTATACAATCAGTTTGTTTACTGTAGGTTTTTTTGAAGTTATTAACTAGTATGTCTTTTCTGGGGCAGGAATATTATAAAACAAGCAGGCTCTGCTTATGTAATAACATATATTGAAGCAATAAATGAAAATCTATTAGAACAATTGTTCTCCTAGTTTCATGTCATGAGTTGTGAATGAGTTTATTTTTGATATATTCATTCAGCTTCAATGGTATATTTGAGTGTGTACTTCATTTTCCTGCTTTAACTTAATGAGTTAATCAAATTCCTTGAAAATGAGTTACAAATTTATGATGTTGTCTTTAGGATTCCTGAAGGAGTATTGTTTTGATAACTGAAAATCTCATAGTGTAAATCATTATGGTGATACGTCCATGATATCTAGGTTATGTTTTGTGTGACTCCCACCCAATGGATGAGGCACTAGGTAATTTCTTCAGGATTCCTTTTTTGCGAGTACAGGGTTGTAATTCTAAGCACAGTGGTTCAAAATCTGAACAATCTAACATATCAAACCTTATCTCTTTTGAGATGCAAATCTGATGTTAAATTTTTAGTCTCGTTGCTTTAAGATAATTGTTATTATTCTTTGGTTTGCCACAACCAGGATAATTGCTATCTAATTGCATTGGTGGGGACTATATCTGTAAGAAGAAGTGTTCTTACCAGGTCATAAAACATTCTTATGAACACACTTAGGAAAACCCTCCTTGGTTTCACAGAGCCAAAAGTGTAGGAGATCTCAGTCTTTGACTGAATCTCATTAGTTGGCCACTAACTTTGTTAGTTCTTGAATATAGAGGTTGGCTACCTCTTAGGGAATTACAAAGCCTTAGCTGGGAAAATTAAAACACCAACACATACATGTCGACGAAGATATGAATATGTCTGTTGAGTTATGTATATAAACGTATTAAAATGCATATGTGCTTGATTGTTGAGGTGATGATCTATATATATATAAACCATTGCATCATTTCTATTATTGTACGAGAAAATGATGATATGGAGCATTCAAAATATCGAATGATATATGTTTATTATCATATGAATTGATAAATATGTGTATATACATATACATATACATATATGTATAAGCACGATATGTTACATATATATATGTATATGTCTATATATATTATATTATAGATATAATACAATGTTGATAGTGCTAGTTATATATTCTAAGCACATTGTATACTTTATGAGTAGTGCGTAGGCATAGAAGAATAAGCGCATGAATTTAGAATAACCTTTATCAACATTTCATGAAGTGTTTTTAAACGTTGAAAGCTATACCTTGACAACGCTTGAATAAAGAAGATTTAAATTCAAACAAAACATTGGGTAAACCATCTGCTGATTAATATAAAGGCCGATTCATAGAATATATGCTATGGTCAATGAAAATGTGAAATACAACACAATATATAATAGCACAATGATAAGTATTGAGCTGCATATATCGTTTTGGATAAAGTGTGAAGGAAATACTTGAGAATAAAGTCTATTTTGAGAAGATAATGAAATCAGAATTAAAGTACAACACATTTTATGAAACATACCAAGTCAATGTAATAACAACATTATGAATGAAAGAGTCGAACCATTGTTAAGTGTCAATGGTCACGCCTTGACCAAGTCAACTGAGTATTTGTAGCCAAATAGTGATAGACCATTTCCTCTGTTTAACCACGGGCTTGAGAATAGGGAATGTGTTGTAAACTTGGTGCCATATTATGAATTCTCTGATTCCTTTAGAAGTCTTTCAAGCCTAGAAACTGATTTTTTGTATAAAGCATGTGCTTTATGAATTTGTCAAAATTGTTGTGGCAAGCATTAAAACGATTTGTTGTATAGTTTTGATGACTAACTTGATAGGAATCCGCCACCTTTTTACTGGTAAGCTGAGTCGATTTTTTATGATTGAGAAGTGGCATAGAATGAACCCTGTTTTTAGCCTTTGTTTCTATAAGAGTGACTTTTTTGAAACTAACGTCTCATTGGAATCTGGATTTCATATTTTATGCTATTTTGTTTCAAACTACTACCCCTATGGATGCCCCATAGGGCTCTTGAATTTACTTCAAAAACTAATGCCCCATAGGGCTCTCTGATTTTTTCTAGGCTCTTGAATTTACTTTAGAAACTAGTGCTCCATAAGGCTCTCAATTTTTTTTCTTTCATATTTTATGCTATTTTGTTTCGATAAAAGTGACTTTTTCGAACTAATTCCCCACAGAACTCTCAAATTTAGTTTAGAAAGTAATGTCCCATAGGGCTCTTGAGTTTACTTTAGAAACTAATGCCCCATAGGGCTCTCAATTTTTTTTCTTTCATATTTTATTTTGTTTCGATATAAGAGTGACTTTTTTTGAAACAAAACATTTACTTTAGAAACTAATGCCCCATAATTTTTTTTTTCTTTCATATTTTATTTTGTTTCGATAAGAATGACTTTTTTCGGAACTAATGCTCCATTGGAATTTGGATTCCAATGTTTTTTTTTGAACTACTACCCCTAGGGCTCTCAAATTTACTTTAGAAACTTATGTCTCATAGGGCTCTCAATTTTTTTTCTTGGAATTTGGATTTCAATGTTTTATTTCAAACTACTACCCCCGTATTTACTTTAGAAATTTATGTCCCATAGGGCTCTCAATTTTATTTTTTTCATATTTTATGCTCTCAAATTTTCTTTAGAAATTGTCCCATAGGGCTCTCAAATTATTATTTTTTCATATTTTATGCTATTTTTGTTTCAATAAGAATGAATTTTTATGATCTAATGTTCCATTGGATTTCAATGTTTTACTGCTCCTAGGGCTGCTCTTGAATTTACTTTAGAAACTAATGTCCCATAGGACTATTTTTTTAAAACTAATGTCCCATAAGACTCTATTTTTTTTCTTTCATATTTTATCCTATTTTGTTTCGATAAAAGTGAAACTTAAAAATGATTCTCGTTAATCAATCTTATAAACAATTAAAAAGAACTCTTAAATATCGAAACTGTCGTATTCCATATTAATCTAATGATACTTCTTTAGGTCTATTTTTTTTTCTGGGCTCTCGAATTTACTTTAGAAACTAATGTCCCATAGGACTATTTTTTTTAACTAATGTCCCATGATAAGACTCTATTTTTTCTTTCTTTCATATTTTATGCTATTTTGTTTCGATAAAAGTGAAACTTAAAAATGATTCTTGTTAATCAATCTTATAAACAATTAAAAAGAACTCTTAAATATCGAAACCGCCATCTTCCATATTAATCTAATGATACTTCTTTAGGTGTCCCATGAAACTTAAAAATGATTCTTGTTAATCAATCTTATAAACAATTAAAAAGAACTCTTAAATATCAAAACTGCCATCTTCCATATTAATCTAATGATACTTCTTTAGGTGTCCCATAAGACTCTATTTTTTTTTCTTTAATATTTTATGCTATTTTGTTTCGATAAAAGTAAAACTTAAAAATGAATCTCGTTAATCAATTTTATAAACAATTAAAAAGAAATAAATCTTAAATATCGAAACTGTCATCTCCATGATATCGAAACTGTCATCTCCATATTAATCTAATGATACTTCTTTATACCTTTACATCCTAAAGAAGAATCAAACATAAAAGTTTTAAAGTACTTATGAAAAATTACAATGCTCATATATACACTTCTTTATACCTTTAAAAAAGAAGGAAAAATATAAAGTTTAATAAAAAATTTAAAGTACTTACATCCTAAGGAAGAATCAAACATAAAAGTTTTAAAGTATTTATGAAAACTTACAATGCTCATATATACACTTCTTTATACCTTTAAAGAGGGAGGAAAAATATAAAGTTTAATAAAAGTTTTAAAGTACTTATGAAAACTTACAATGCTCATATATACACTTCTTTATACCTTTAAAAAAATATAAAGTTTAAAATACTTACGAAAACTTACAATATAAAAACATTCATAATTTTCATTCATAATATTAATATTTTTTTAAAATACTTACGAAAACTTACAATATAAAAACATTCATAATTTTCATTCATAATATTAATATTTTTTTAAAATACTTACGAAAACTTACAATATAAAAACATTCATAATTTTCATTCATAATATTAATATTTTTTTAAAATACTTATGAAAACTTACAATATAAAAACATTCATAATATTACCTAAAATTTAGAAAAGAAAAATGAAGAACGTTATCTTTATACCTTTATAAATCTTTATCTTTATACTTTATAAATCCACATTCATAATATTAATATTTTTTTAAAATACTTATGAAAACTTACAATATAAAAACATTCATAATATTACCTAAAATTTAGAAAAAAAAAATGAAGAACGTTATCTTTATACCTTTATAAATCTTTATCTTTATACTTTATAAATCCTCATCCTAAAGCTTACAATATAAAAACATTCATAATTTTCATTCATAATATTACCTAAAATTTAGAAAAGAAAAATGAAGAACGTTATCTTTATACCTTTATAAATCCGTATCTTTATACTTTATAAATCCTCATCCTAAAGAAGAATCAAACATAAAAGTTTTAAAATATTTATGAAAACTTACAATGTTCATATATACAAAGTATATCCTCGTCCTAAAGAAGAATCAAACATAAAAGTTTTAAAATATTTATGAAAACTTACAATGCTCATATATACACTTCTTTATACTTTTTAAATCCTTATCTTTCTACTTTATAAATCCTCATCTTAAAGAGAAATCAAACATAAAAGTTTTAAAATACTTATGAAAACTCACAAATGCTCATATATACACTTCTTTATACTTTATAAATCCTAAAAAGGAGGAAAAATATAAAGTTTAAAATACTTATGAAAATTTACAATATAAAAAATATAAAGTTTAAAATACTTATGAAAATTTACAATATAAAAACATTCATAATTTTCATACTTTATAAATCCTAAAAAGGAAGGAAAATTATAAAATTTAAAATACTTACAAAAACTTATACTTTATAAATCCTAAAATTTCTACTTTATAAATCCTCATCTTAAAAGAGAAATCAAACATAAAAGTTTTAAAATACTTATGAAAACTTACAAATGCTCATATATACACTTCTTTATACTTTATAAATCCTAAAAAGGAGGAAAAATATAATTTTCATACTTTATAAATCCTAAAAAGGAAGGAAAATTATAAAATTTAAAATACTTACAAAAACTTATACTTTATAAATCCTAAAATTTCTACTTTATAAATCCTCATCTTAAAAGAGAAATCAAACATAAAAGTTTTAAAATACTTATGAAAACTTACAAATGCTCATATATACACTTCTTTATACTTTATAAATCCTAAAAAGGAGGAAAAATATAAAGTTTAAAATACTTATGAAAATTTACAATATAAAAAATATAAAGTTTAAAATACTTATGAAAATTTACAATATAAAAACATTCATAATTTTCATACTTTATAAATCTTAAAAAGGAAGGAAAATTATAAAATTTAAAATACTTACAAAAAACTTATACTTTATAAATCCTAAAAAGGAGGAAAAATATAAAGTTTAAAATACTTATGAAAATTTACAATATAAAAACATTCATAATTTTCATACTTTATAAATCCTAAAAAGGAAGGAAAATTATAAAATTTAAAATACTTACAAAAACTTATAATATAAAAACATTCATAATTTTCATTCATAATATTACCTAAAATTTAAAAAAGAAAAAAAGAAAAATGAAAGACGAAAAACGTTATCTTTATACCTTTATAAAACCTAAAAAGAAAAATGAAAGACGTTATCTTTATACCAAGAAAAATGAAAGATGAAAGACGTTATCTTTATACCAAGAAAAATGAAAGATCTTTATACCTTTATAAAACCTAAAAAGAAAAATGAAAGATAACGATAACCTTTATAAATCCTTTATCTTTATACCTTATAAAACCTAAAAAGAAAAATGAAAAAATGAAAGATAACGAACGAAAACTTACAATATAAAAACATTCACAATTTTCATTCATAATATTACCTAAAATTTAAAAACAATTCATAATATTACTTAAAATTTAAAAAAGAAAAAAGAAAAAAAAATACTTACGAAAACATTCGCAATTTTCATTCATTATATTACCTAAAATTTAAAAAATTAAATATTACTTAAAATTTTAAAAAAATACATACTAACATTCGCAATTTTCATTCATTATATTACCTAAAATTTAAAAAATTAAATATTACTTAAAATTTTAAAAAAATACTTACGAAAACATTCACAATTTTCATTGATAATATTACCTAAAATTTAAAAAATTAAATATTACTTAAAATTTTAAAAAAATACATACGAACATTCGCAATTTTCATTCATTATATTACCTAAAATTTAAAAAATTAAATATTACTTAAAATTTTAAAAAAATACTTACGAAAACATTCACAATTTTCATTGATAATATTACCTAAAATTTTAAAACATTCATAATATTACTTTAAAAAAAAGTAAAAAATTAAAAAAAAGAAAGAAAATACTTACGAAAACTTACAATAAAAAAAATTAAATATTACTTAAAATTTAAAAAAGAAAAAAGAAAGGAAAATACTTAAGAAAACATTCACAATTTTCATTCATAATATTACCTAAAATTTAAAAACATTCATAATATTACTTAAAATTTAAAAAAGAAAAATGAAAGACGTTAAGAAATGAAGCTTGCAAATTTAGAAAAAAAAATGAAAGACGTTAAGAAATGAAGCTTGCAAATTGGTTGGAAAAAAATAATAGCAATGTAATTTAAATATATTAATATGGTGAATAATAGCAGTGTATATGACAGTTTTGGAAGATAAAAACTTAAAAAACACCAGTTTTGGAAGATAAAATTGAATAAAAACACCTTAAACATTGAATAATAGTTTTAAGGATGTTGATATTTTAGCAATGTTAATTAACTAATTGAAATAATTAATTATAATTTTTTATTTAAAAAATGATGTTAAATATGATTAACTAATTGAAATAATTAACTATATAATTTTTTATTTACAAAAATGATATTTAAATAGTTAATTAAACTATTTTAAACGTCGCTATACAATTGAAATGTGTTGAATTAATTAAACTATATTAAACGTCGCTATAGAGATTGAAATGTGAAATTAGTGTGATGTTCATCTCTCAAACGTCTCTTCTCTGGAAAAGAGAATATATATCAAATTTTAACGCATATAGTTGATTACCTGTCCTTGGGATCTCATCTATATAGTTTGAAATAAGCCAAAGAAAATTCCCTTAGTCTTCAAACTTGGAGAGACTTAGATCAAAATATTCACACTCCCATACGTTCATTATTGTATATATATGTCTACATATAGTTTGATTATATAGTAGTAAGCCTACGAGCTCATTGCCCCTTCCTCCCTATCCATCTGATTGGGTCCTCTCACGATCACTTCACTCTTCTGTGAATCCAAAATTCGACTCACTTCTTCTGGAGACATCCCGAAAGATCTTCCAAGAACCCTCTTATCTAACCCTTTAAGCACATTGTTTCTTCCTGCAAATATACAAAACACAGAAATCAGCAACCTCGCCTCCATTACATCTATTCTTAAAACTGTTCTACTACAAGTTATTTACCTGTAAGGAACTGCTTTCTGTTGCGATGGTCAGTGACCTCAAAGCACAAGATGCGAAGTGGGCGACCAGAAGAAGCAATTGCAGTGTTGGGATGGGCTCTGGGAACCACAAAAACAGTGCCTGGTGTCAATCTTGCCCTCACTTTTTTGTAGGAGATGTGTCGTTGTTGCCCTTCTTCGTATGTCCCTCCTCCGCCTGCAAGATGTGGGCATGCCATTTCCAGGATCCCCTCACCACTCATAACTATGCCAAATTTAATGGCTCTTGTATTGTAATTCGGAACTATCATGGATCCCTGTTGTCACATCAATTCAACTCATCATGTTCTAACATTGTAAATATTGGCTTGCGGAGCTAAATTAGATATTGACTTACAGATTCCAAGACTGCAGCTACAACGGCAAGGTTTAGTAGGCCTAATTCAGAATGCTCACTTGAATCAACTTCAATAAGTTTGCCATAGTTATTCTGGAACGTTGGCCTGTGATTTAAAATGTTGAAGGGACTCTGCTCATGTCCCGTAGGCATAGATTCTCTGGATTGGCTCCTTGTAATACCTTCTAACTCTTCACTACGTAGTTGAATAATGGCTCCCGAATCTTGCTCCTCTTCTCCACTCAGCATTTGTTCAACACCTTCCTTGCTCTGCAAATCACAGACATATAATTAACTAATCAAAACCCTAAATCCTAAACCCTAAACCCTAAACCCTAAGTCAGTAGAATCGAATCAAAGTGAGGACATTTAGTTAATGTTTTGGTATTATCATCATTTTATTCTTACATTAAAGGCAGCTTCCAGAACTTCACGACTCAGTGCTGAGAAAACAGACTCAGGATTTCTCACTCCTGCTACATAAAATGGCTGCAATACAACACACATGTAGCACAGTCAAAAACTCCAACTCCCTGTTAAAGGACGAGCCATAAAAAGAACACTGCCTAAACTTTGTGACTGTTTTCTGGAGCCATGAATTCCAGCCAGCCATTTTTTTATTGTAAACCTTTTTACACTGAATCTATGCCTTAAAAAACAAACCAAACAAAATAAAATCATATTTGTACCTGATATTCTCCTGGAGTGGCCACGGTATAGAGAAGATTGACAAGGCGGAATGTTTGTCGACTATTGCTGTTTATGAGATAGAAAATTTCACCAGAGGGAACCACAAATACATCTCCCATCTCTAACTTCTTCTGAACCAAATTATTGTTCTCCTGCACATAGGCTATATGACCGCTTCCTGCCATGTACATTCATACATACAAAATCACTTCCTGCCATGTACATTCATACATACAAAATCTTTTGATTCAATGCACAAGATTTTATAATAAATCAAGCTAAAACTATCAACTTTCATCAATGCAGTGAAGTTTCATGAGGGAATTGGGCCTCATTTCATTGTAAGAAGCTCTATAAAAAGCCAGGAAATGACTGTTAATTCCAGCAGAATCTAACACATTTTTACACTGCCAACAAGACAATCTTAAATCGAGAGAATTAAGTTATTTACCTTCAACAACAACGAGCGCCCAATCTGCATCAATGCAGTGAGGTTTCATGAGGGAGTTGGGCTTCATTTCAATGCAAGTGATTCTATATTTTTCCAGCCCTCTTAACATCTCAGATTGTTGCCTAAAGTTAGGCAGAGCTTTGATTTCTCCAGCTCTAGAGCTTGAAACAGTCCTGAAGCTCTCTTCGTTAAATACATATGGATTATCTCCTTCTTCATACCTTCCTTTTTGCCTATCAGAAGCGTTGTATGTTTCCGCGGACTGAGCAATGGAGGAGGATATGATTACAAAGGAATAAACAAGCAGAGAAATGGGCACCATGATTTTTTGTAGAGGAGGGAGCTGGACTGCTCGAACTAGGCTGTGGGATTATATAAATGGTTTTTCCATGCATCCCACAGACACATGGCGGTGAATAGCAGTGGCATTTGTTGCAGAATAAGGACGACAGTCAAAAGGCTATGGATTGTTTTGAGATTCATGATGATTGACAGGTTGACAACAATTGCAGGCTTTAAGCTTTGTAAATTGCACACTTTGCACTGTGACACACAGCATAAAAGCTCCATATGTCAACTGATATGGTAAGTATTAAAAACCTCTGATCGTTTTCCTTAACAAGCTTTATATATTCTTAAATTGCATAAGAGCTCAAATTACAAACATAAATGTACATGAGTGTCCCCATTCATGAGTTTCTTAAATTTAAGATAACAGAAACAAAAAATACCAAGCCCATAGTTTTTTATGGTGGTATTACTTTTCAACATCTTCAGGAAGATGATGTGGTTTTAAAGAGAGTGGACAGAAATCTTCTTCATTTCCATGAGCAATATCGATCCATGTTGTGAACTGTTACACCGACTAAATATAGGGTTACCCTATTACTCTAAAGTGTTATACATACTTGTCAGGGATTAAAATCCCTTTATATAAATTTAAGGGTAGTTAAATAAGTGTAGTGGTAGAATGTCGAATTATAATGTTTTGAGTTTCATATTCAGGATATTAATTAGGATACAAAAATGATTTTATGTTTAAGATACGATATTAACATGTTGCATTGCACATTAAGGCACACACAAGTGTTGTATCAAACATAATAAAATACATGAAAGTACTATTGCTTGAAGCAAGTCAACACAAGCAAAAGACTTACAAATCATGTGATAAAGTCACCATGATGATTCTATGAGAGAGGAGCTTCACCATGATGATGATCAAGTCCTAACATGTGATTGTGTTCTCTCACAAACACGACATAAGGGTAGGATGAGGAAATCATCTACCTTAAATCCACTCCCTAAATACACTCAACAAATCTCACATCACTAAGGTAAACCTACGCAAGAGGTGGAACAATGAGGAGATACCAACCTCAACTAGTTAGAATGACTATTAGTTTCCTAAACATAGAGTAGGATGAGGGTGAAAAATACCTTCAATCCATTCAACAACACAAACAGTACCCATATGCAAGGGGAAGACCTTACAACAGGCTACTATACTAGGAGGTACAAGCCTTCCACCAATTTGAATGAAAACATATCATTTTTGTGCAAAGGTGCATTTTCCAACATCAAGATGGAATAACTTTCAAATTATGAAATTTGCTAAAAAAGTGACAACATGGGGAGACTCACAAAATCAAGGGGAACAACTTTCATATACAATTTTAAAAAATTGATTGAAAATTCTTGTTGTTTGGGAATGTAGAGGACTATACCACCCAAGAAGGGCACGCGAACCCAAGAAGTACACTAGCACTCATTTCCTTAAGTGTCCACTTTTAACAATAGAGTCTTTTCCTAGCACTAAATTTCAAAGTTTGTGCTATAGTCCATTTTTGGCATTGTAGTCCTGACTAAAGACCGAACAAATGATATTTTTTAGGTCTCTACTCAGCGACAATATCTTGGATACATAAAGATATAACTCGACTCAACACATACCCCATAAACACCTACAAATGACTAGAAGAACAAGGTGGAAAATAAAAAGATCACATCCGATCTTTGAAATGTGAGAAAATGGAAGAGTCACCTCTCAAAGATTGGAAGGTCTACAAAGGAATTTAAAATGAATCCAAGGATATGAGAAAGGAAGGTGAATGTTTCCAACACACCTCATTTACTCTCCCTCCACAAGAAGAAATAAAAATGACAAGATGACACCACCCTATGGTGGGTTCATATACACCCAACCCAAGGATAGGGAAACACATGTTTATCTAGCATCCCAAAGATATCATAGTTGGACATTTTCTAGCATTAAGTTCATTTTATGTCTAAATCAAATAATGATCTAAATCCATTTTACTAATATCTCAAGAACAATGAAAAATATTCAACCTAATGCTTGTGTTTGACACCAAGCTTGAGATGCACAATGATAATTAAAGGTCCACCACCACCTAGGTTGGTGGATTACATAACATCTATTAAGGAACTTTGTTTGACAAGTACAATTATAAAGAGCACACCAATGCCCTAGATTATACATTTGATGCTATATTATTATAATTACAAAACTAAAGATAAGGAGTAGAGTGTTGGAACACAACAATCTACTAAGAGGGGGGTAAATCAGTAGATATTAAAATTTTAACCCTTAATCCTTAAGAGCAAACAAAATTCTTAAACACTTAGTGTGCATATTGAAACAAGAAATACATAAACTTAAACAAGCACACAATCTAACAACTCATAACACAAGATATACATAGAAAACCCAAGATGGGAAAAACCACGGTGAAAAAATATGTTAGGAGCTACTATCCTAATCCAACCTCACAAAGAAACCTTTTGTTACAAATTTTAAGGGCACCAACCCTAAGGAGACACCAATCCCCTATTTTGAGCACCTACTCAGTTATCTGATGGCACCAACCAATCAGACTTACAACATATAGGATTATTACAATTTGTTCATAAAGAACACAGTTCAATGTTACAACTCACTCTACAACTGCTCAAATTTTTGTTGCTACCAGAACAATTCTCTTCTCTGCTCTACACCCCTTTGTTCTACTCTATTCTTATCCTTTTATCCTAGTGCATTATTAGTTCGCCTTAACTCACACTCACACTCTTTATATAGCTCTCTCTTTTCTTTTTAGTGTATTATATGTCCGTCTTAGGAGCCCAAAATACCTTCTGCACTATGCACTATCTCTTCTTCTCTCTACTCACACAAAATCACCAACTAACTTGTCCATTATTTGATCATTTGTTTTGTGTAGTTGTTAACTGATGGTGATTGCCTTGAGATTCTCTACCACCTACAGATCTTCAGTTAGGGTTCAAGGATTTCTTCTACACTGTCATACACCTACATTGCACAACATTAAATTTTGGTGCAAAGAATTTTCCCTCATTCTCTCTTTGTCAAACCCTAGAATTAGATATGCATTTAATTTGTTCTTTGTTTATTCGATCTAATCTGATCCTCACCATCTTAGCAATTAGTGCTACTACTTATCAGATCAAATCTTCATCAAAATTGGTCGCAGGTACAGTTGAACGAATTAAATTCATTCACTAAGTCGGTTACCAGTCGAAACCATGTTTACACAAACTTATTTGTTTGATATCTTCATATTTGAATCTGGGTCGTCGATCTTGTCTCTTCGCACCATGATCCTCTAGCTCACCTTTGATCTCAACAACTTTAAAAATCAATCTTTGGATCAATCTCCTTTAAACTGTTGTTGTTGATCGCTTTCCCTTTGGAACCATAGCCATTGTGTATCGCTACTTCACTTCAGGCATCATCATTCATTTCCACGATGTGAAGCACCTTAGCAATCACCATTAGATCTTTCACCCTTCAAATCTGCATTGTTGATCATCATTCATTAGGTATCATTGTAACACATATGACTTCATATGTCATTCTCATGATATGAATACATTTAACGATTACTGTAAGATCAACCTCCAAACGATCTGCACTGTTCCCTGATATATTGTTGGCAAGGAACACGGGCCCACAAAATCCTAGTGGGCTGGCGGGTTACTACCACCTGTTCACCTTTGACATCACCTTCCACTTCCATCTTACATTCATCACTTATTGCTTAAGGCTTCCGTCATTCTTCTTCATAACAACGATGTGAAGCAGTAGAGCGATATCCTACTATGTGTCTTCCTTGCATCATCAGGACCCACTACCAACTTCATGCACCATCTGATCAAAACCCTGTTTGATCTCCATTGTTCCTCACTCCCTTGTGAGGTATAGATGGGGTCCCACCATAGGTGTCATGGGCTAGCGGGCACCATCAGATCTTTTTTATCATAGTCGTTGATAATACTACATCGTGCATCGTTGAACTATAAGCTACCTTCAAAGAACTTTCCATGATGCAAGGGACCTTAGTGATAGTCATTAGATATGTGTCTGATCTCCAAGGCTTGATCTCCATCGTTGATCAAGATTCATCGATGTGTCGGAGGGACTTAACTCACTATCTCTTCGACAACCCATTATCACTTCAATGTATCATTGTCTCTCTTTCTTTATTGCCTCATCGAAGGGACTCTGAAGTGACTCCTCCCTATATGGTGCAGTCTTCTTGATGTAGAGCCAAATATTTTTCCCTCAACTTAGGAAATATTACAATTGTTTAATATCTGTCGGTTCGATAAACAAAAGGTGAAGGGGTCGGTCATACCCACGACTTCAAAGACATAAGTCGTAACTTATGTGATCGGTTACCTCCAGTAGGCGGTCAACAACAAAATAGAAAATATGTTAAGGTGCCATGACTACAACCCTAGGGTTTAACTAGTAAACTCTAATTCTAGTTGAGAGGAAACATAATTCATTTCTAGGCACATCATTCATCCTCTAGACTTGCTTATCACATTTCTGAGAAGCTCTTAGAAAACCCATGTCAAATTTGGTTTTTGATCCAACTTTTGGACACCAAAAGAATTCACTGCAACATCATGATAAAGTTGCATGACAATAATGCAACATCTTGAGTAAATTTTGTAATTTAGACTCCATCTTCTAGAACCAGATCCACAACATACAATATCTCTCCTTAGACATCAATGACAACATTTTGACATCAATTCCAACACACCCTTCATACAGGATCAATTCCATCTCACACCTGATCCCCTTTTGACATTAATGAAAATAATATGCTAACAAAGAGAACCTCCACTTATACACAATCCAAAGCTCCTCCAAGATCTTACAAGTCCCTAGCAATGATTCCATATCACCCAACTAGGTGGTACCCTCAAGTCAACCCCATCATGCTTGGGGATAATCAATTGGGTACAAACACACACACTCATGTAAAAAAAAATGAGTATGGCTCTCACACATGCCAAACATTAAGGATCACCATCATAGCATACACATGACACCAAATATGATTAATCATAATAGGTACACATGATGAAAAGTATGATTAACCATCATAAAAAACAAGCTCAAGAGGGAAATATCACCAATATATAGGCATAAAAGATAAACTAGATAGTTAGCATACACATGCTACCAATTAAGCATATAACCCAAGTATGAACATATGCAATTAAGATCTCAACCAATCACACACATACATGATGAGAGTTAAGTTTCCCTTGGGATACAAAATCCAATGGAAATACAGATAAAGATCATAGAGGTAAGACGAGGAGTGTTATCACAGTTGCTTGAAGTTATGGTTAGGTGAGATTGAGTATGCATTCCATTTGCAAGGTGAGGATACCCAATCAACATGTTCTAACAACTCTCATAGTAATGTACACACCTAAAATTGTCTTGACAATATCACATACTTGATTTCTTGCACTAACACTATTTCACCTAATTCATCCATTTAATTAAATAATGTCAATTATTTAGTACACAATCCAATGAAATTGTTCACAAAAGATTAATTAGAATTCAAATAGCATGAAAGAACAAAGCAGTTCAAATTGAATCTAACTAAACAATGCAAACAAACCTCAATCCCATTGTGGGATTATGCTCAAATTGGATGTGGAGTGCTCAATTCAAACAAAATCCATTGTTGATGCAAAGCAATTGAAGCTAGAATTGAAGTAATATGGCTCACAAGATGCTTTCAAATTGATCAAATTGGGAAATCAATTCAAGAGAGTAATTTTACTCATTTCTTGTGAATGAATTATTATAGAAAAGTGCTTGCTATTTATAGAATTTTAAAATCATGATCAATGACGAGGATCAAAAAGGCTAATCAATGGATGAAATTGAATGAGAGGAATGAACATGGATCAAAGATGAATCCAATGGTTAATAATCCATGAGGCATGAAGCAAGGATCAAATCAATGGTTCAAGATCCATGAGAGACTCAACCAATTTCCTAATTTTTAGGAATTATGTTGGAGATGTTTCCATTTGGAGGGAAATATTTGAGTTTGAAAAGGGAATATTCATTTTGCAAGTGGGAAAGTTGGAGGATTTGGAAAAAAATTAGCAAATTAAACAATTAATTAAAATAATTTAATTGTGCAAATGAATGAAATTAGAGGCTTTAATTAAATTATCATGAACTATTTAATCAAAGTATGATTATGACACTTAATTAAATAATTTACATTATCTAATCAAAGTATGATTATGACACTTAATTAAATAATCTACATTATTTAATCAAATGAGAATGGAATTAGTATGAAGAAAAATGAATTAACAAAATAAAATTGATTTATTAAATTAATAGGAGAAAAGGTGAAGTTAACTAAATAATTGACATTATTTAATTAAATGGATGAATTAGGTGAAATAGACTAGGAATAGTGTTAGTAAACAAAATCAAGTATGTTATATTATCAGGATAGTTTTAGGTGTCTACATTTTACCCCTCTTTGAAGCAATGCACTCATTGCGTTGTTTCAAAGAACTGATGCTGCTTGAATCAAATTTAATTTTTTTCTTGATTATAAATACCCCATTGTGCCCTAGTAGAAGGAATGACTAGCTGGTATACTTACCCTTCGAGAGTTCAACTGAAAAAAACTAATTTGTGATTGAGCTCGTGACATGGTTACAGGATTGGTTTTGCTACATGAAGGATGAAAAATAAGTCCTAAAAGACTCAGATATTGACCAAGATGTAAATAGGCTAGAAAAATGTGTTTCAGGGTCAAAACCCTAGTTTTAGGTAGGTATATAGCTCATTTTAGGAAACTTCTAGCTCATTTGTGCATTTTGCTTTTGAAAATTCTGGGTTTTGAGAGAGATCCTATGAGAGAGTTATTAGGAGCATATGTTGTGATGGAGTTCATCATGCATGCTAGGCATTGAGCTAATCGAGTCTGAGAGTACCAACGTCCTCTGGGGTCAGGTGGTCGGGTATGTGCCTCAAAAAACTTGTGATTTTCTTGATTAGTGAAACATAGGCAAGAAGTTAGGAAAATAAAGGCACAAGACTTTGTTCCCACATGCCTTGGTCACCAACATTATGCCTTTGTACAAAGGCATGACACCTTTACAAAGGCATGGATGCCCTAATTTGGTGCTTGTGTGTTTGTAATAGACCTGCGCATATGTCATGCATGATTGTGAAACCCATGCGCGTTTGTAATTTAGAAACAAAGTGTGTCTTTGCAAAATCATCATGCATTTGTCATTTGATAGTCCCATGCTTTCGTTTAAAAGCACACTTTTGTACCTTTAGGCTTTTGAGTTAGATTTTTTTAATTTTTTGTAAATTTTCACTTTTTGCATATGGGCGGGGCAAAAAGATGGGTAACCAATTTGTGGCCAAATTTTTAAAACAGTTTTGAAATCTCATAACGTGAGTGTGTTATAACGTGAGCACGTTATAACACACTCACATTATGGCTTGGTGTGGCGAGCCTGAGGCTCGGCCATAACGAGCCCATAATGCAAGCACGTTATAATGTGAGCGCGTTATAACGCGCTCACGTTATGGCTTGGTGTGACGAGCCTAAGGCTCGGCCACAACAAACCCATAATGTGAGCACAAGTGTGTTATAACATGAGCATGTTATAACACACTCACGTTATGAGCTATTAAAATAAAATAAAAATCGAAATCATCTTACTTGTGACTATTTTTTTTGTGCCTGCAACCAAAACCCCTCATTTTCATGCTCGCATTCTGGGAGGAGCTATTTTACAAAATTCTTCATCAAAATGTTGTTGTTTCATCACCAGGATGTCGCCACATCGATGAGGAGGTCTGAGAGGTAAGGATTGTTTGTTTTTTGTTTTGAATTTGTTAGTTTTAGGTTGTTTTTGATATTTATTTTTTGAATTTGTAGGAGATGTTAATCAACCTACAAACCCTCCTCAAAATCCTCAACAAGCACAACAAGAAGAACAACAACAAAATCTTCAAGTTAATCAACCACAACAACAATCTCTTCCACCAATCCCTCAACATCCTCTTGGCACTCAACAAAACTTAATGAGTGAAATTGAGAACAATAAAAAACAAATTGAGGATTTAATCAGGAGGTTGAATGATCCAAACGATTCAACTATGGAAAGAATGATCCTAGAAACTTCAGTCAAAGAAATGTTAAAACATGTAGATTCAATCAACAAACAATTAACTGGTTGGCAAGATAGGAGACAGGAGGCTAGGGCTTATTACCAAGATAAATTATCATATAAAGATGTAAAAGATTTAAAAATTACAAAATTTGATTTGTGCTCATTATTCACTGACCCATGCACAAATGCAAATATTACCCTCAATGCGAAAAGGTTTCCTATTCATTGGTGCCACCACCAACAAATTAGGAATTTTTTTAGGATATGTGGTACATGGTTTTTGATTACCCACCATGCAACAGTTGTGAAGTCTCGCAGTATTTCCTTAGGAAACTATACTGTGAGTTCATCTTGAACAAAATCCCAAATTATTTTGATATGAGGGACTTCCAGGGGAGAGGTGGGGGGTCGACTCAAGATAGACTCGATGCACAACAGGATCCTATGCGGCAAGGGAGACGAACTCTCACTAGGTCGCCTCATGAGCACATCATTATCCCTTCCATCGCAAAGGAGAGTGTTGACATAGAGACTTTGCAAACCATCAACTCTTTGACCCAGAGTGTCATCCAGCATGCCAACCCTATTCTATACTGCCATCTAGGGGAGTCTTCGAGTGGTGGGCTTCGATCTGATTTGTGTCAATCTTGCGGGGTGACTTGTTCATACGACCCCATTGACACTCAAGAGGTTTCTACACAAGATTCATTTGCAGCTATGGAGATGACAAGGGCAGCTAGCATTTTCCATGAGGCCTATGACATTCATACTCAAGTAAAAGTTAGCATGTTCATTGAATTTAATTTATTAAATTTCAATTTTGAAATGCAAGATTAACTAATTTAGTTTTATGATTTTAATAAAATTGTAGGGTCACAGTGTTGATACTAGATACATCGGCCCTACACCTGCTTATTTTTGGACACTACACCTATTGTTGAGGTATGTAACTAGTAAACAATTATAAATTTATTACATGTTAATAGCATTTTTCTATGAATGGAATTTTAATATGTGATTTTGGATGTTGAATAGGCTAATATTGGAGGTTTTGAGGGAACACCTCCCAGTGCCAGTGGATTTAGTCAAACCTACACACAGGTAATAGAATAAAGAGTTTAACTAATGAATTGTACTTAATATATTTGTGTAGTTTATATTCATATCATTGATTATGTTGCATTGCACATCTTTCAAACTCAAAGCATTACTTCACATTCCATAACTAATAACTAGATGTTGATAGATGACAAAATTTCAACTACAATATAGTTGTTTAGAAAGTCAACATAAGCAGTGATGCAATTACGTCACATAGCATAAGTAATAAGTAGGAGCAACTTCCAATTGCATTTGCTTGTCATGGCATTCCATGGGACCACTTTTTATAGAGGCATCTTTTCAAACAATTCACTGCCTTGTCTATGCTATGGATGCTTGGAAGGAATATATGAAAGAATAATAGTAAGCAATAGCATAGACAAGGAAATGAGTTGTTTGAAAAAATGCCTCAAAGAAATGTGGTCTCATGGTGATGTCTACCATGAGACCTAATTTCTTTGAGGCACTTTTTCAAACAACTCACCGCCTTTTCTATGCTACCACATTTTCCATACATGTCTACCAAAGCATTTTATCAAATAGTTCATTTCCTCGCTGCTATGGCTAAAAGATTTAAAAAGGTGCTTTCCAACAAACTATGGATGCTTGGAAAAAATCTATCAAAGCATAATAGTAAGCAATAACATAGACAAGGTAGAGAGTAGTTTGAAAAAATGCCTCGAAGAAATGCGGTCTCATGGTGATGGAATGCCATTCCATCACCATGAGACCACATTTCTTTGAGGTATTTCTTCAAAGAGCTTTCCAACTTTTCTATGATACCACATTTTCCATACATGTGTACCAAAGCATTTTATCAAACTACTCACTTCCTTGTTGCTATGGCTAAAATCCTAAAATAAGTGCTTTCCAACAAACTATGGATGCTTGGAAAAATTTCTATCAAAGCGTAATAGTAAGCAATAATACCATCACTACTATATTTGACTCCAATTTCCAATGGAAGTTCATTGAAATCACAACAATCTATTGTCGGAATACCGACGAATCACATAAATATTTTTGTCACTCAATTTTCGTCGATATTTCGACGAACTTTAAAACGTCGAAATCATGATGCAAGTTCGTCGGAACAACGACAAACAATAGCCATAACACAAGCGCCATGCCTTTGCCAAAGCGTCGGATCAACAACAGAATTTCGTCGCAATTACGATGAAATTTTTGATGTATTGCAAATATCGGTGAGAGATCAAGACTGTTACCGTGATCAAAATTGCCTGAGAAGATATATTGGGAGGATTGGACTTTGGTCTCAGCGATGAAGTTTCATCGGCGAGATACTCATCTTGTCTCATCGATGAAGCACGAGGGAAGCATATCGGCAAGACATATACCATTAGAGTAAGTTCTGAATGTCTACCCGACCCACTATGTCATGCCGATAAGATTACATCAGCAGGAGTCTTGGCGACATACTTGAGATCGAAAGAACAACGACAACAACTCGTCAAAATCGCGATGAAATAGGAAAGTCATTATGATGAAAGGTTCATCAGATGTATTGCAAATTCGTCAGATGCTTTTGGAGGTTTGTCGAAAATGCGACGAAACAATGCAATTTAAAAAAAAAAAACTATTCATTCAAATGTAGGCATATCGGTGAGAGATCAAGACTGTTACCGTGATCAAAATTGCCTGAGAAGATATATCGGGAGGATTGGCCTGTGGTCTCAACGATGAAGTTTCATCGACGAGATACTCATCTTGTCTCATCGATGAAGCACAAGGGAAGCATATCGACAAGACATATACCATCGGAGTAAGTTCTGAATGTCTACCCGACTTGCTATGTCACACCGATAAGATTACATTGGCAGGAGTCTTGGCGACATACTTGAGATCAAAATAACAAAAATAGTTCGTCGAACTTGCGATGAAATAGGCAAGTCATTACGACGAAATTCTCATAGGATGTATTGCAAATTCATCAGACACTTTTGGAGGTTCATCGAAAATTCGACGAAACAATGCAATTTAAAAAGAAAAAACTATTCGTTCAAATGTAGGCATATTGGTGAAAGATCAAGACTATTACAACGATCAAAATTTCCTGAGAAGATATATCAAGAGGATTGGCCTGTGGTCTCAGTGATGAAGTTTCATCGGCGAGATACTCATCTTGTCTCATCGATGAAGCACGAGGGAAGCATATCAGCAAGACATATACCATTGGAGTAAGTTTTGAATTTCTACCCAACCCGCTATGTCATGCCGATAAGATTACATCGGTAGGAGTCTTGGTGACATACTTGAGATCGAAAGAATAATCATCGAGGAGAGTCACCACGTCAGGGAAATTGCAAAATATCCTAGCGGTACATGATCTCTTGTCGATGAAGATACAAATGGATTGAAATACTTATCAGGGTGACTCTGGGTGATATTTAAAAGTAGTAGGAGGCTCCAAAGTGTATCCATAGGGATAATGATAGGACATAAGGATAGGTCAATCAAAGAGAGAAAGTTGATGTGCCAAGACCATGAGCATTTAAAAGGGGTAGTAAAAGACAAGATGGATTGTCATCAATGCTTAGATATAAATGACATATTGGAAGAATTCATTATGAAAATTTAGATCACAATATGATTAACCCTGTTTGACAAATGCAATGACATTAGTGTCAAGAGTTAAGAGGCCATTCAACTTTGCATTTCAATAAATTATTGTATGTATTGAGTAAGTGTTTACAAGGTAGAAAAAGGGCAGTCATATGATTGTTTAAAATATCAAACAACATGTTAGTCGTTGTGTTTAATTAGGCTTACAAAGGCAGGGATTTATCATTTTTAGCATACATCTGTAGTCCAAGCTCTAGGTCTACATTATTTGGTTACTATGTATGAGAAATGAGCAATAAATAATTGTAGAATATGGAGGCTATGGATGATATTATGATGGCCACATTTAATTTTGATGATCAACAATTGGAGCAATATATAAAACCTATGATGAGTCATGAGATCAAGGGGACTGTCATGGAAAGCAAGCACAACCTACGAACTGGATTCTAATTTTGCTAAAAAAGAAAAAATCAAACTAGTGAATATTAAACTACACACTAGAATCTAATTTTGTGGAAAATGAGCAATTTGGTGAGAAAAAGTACTTGCAGTGCGTCTTGGATACTTAGCTAGTGTACTAAAAAATAGGATTGCAAACCCAAAATTATTCTCACTCTGGAAATTCAATAGAAAAATATAGAATGTTATCCTGGATACTTAGCTCTTAGATAGTCAATAAAACAATATGAGCATGATTATGAACGGTTTTACCTGGTCCCACTCTTGATCTCCATGTTTGAGAGCCTTCTCTTTAAGACCCCATGAATCCACTTTGATCCATTGCTGTCAAAAGAGATATTAATGTGTAAACAAGGAGCCACATTTAGACAAACTGGTTGTTGATTTCTTCTAAGAAATTTAGAGACTACAAAAAGAAGATACCTGATGGGGATCATGTGGGCTTCCTAGAGAAAGCACTGTATTATGGCCTCGAGAAGAATGAAAAACTTTGGATTAGCTTCACAGTAAATCCTAACAACATGACATTGAGGCTCCTCTTCATTAAGTTGAAGGTATGAAGAACCACCATATCCTCCTTGAGATACATATCATAATGAAAAACACAGTGACACAAGCAATCTGAATTGTGAGATAAAGCCTCCAAACCCTCTATGGAAACATGACTTATACTAGATAATCAAAATTTTAAATTTAAGTAATACCCAAGAAAAATAATTCCATGCAATGCAGCTACACACGAAAATTACAGATGGGACTGATCTTCCACTTCTAACTCTCCTTATTATTCCATTTGAAGAGGACAACCTCTACCCCTTGATTCAGCTATGTAAGTTTAGCATTAACAAATAAAAATATTTTTAGCACAAGAAACAATCCTCACCCATCTAAACAAGCACCTGTAAGACAAGCCCGAAAATCTAAGTTTATCACAATCAAGTAAAGATTAAATCCTTATAATCAATCACAATAACTGGAAAGTATTAATTGGATCAGTAAAAAGAATCAAATAATTAGGGTTGGGCACTATATAAACCACTACTATCACAACTATTGAAACATGCTTGGGTACTGGGTCCTCTCCCCTAGATTAAATTAAGGAAAACATTATTGTAAACACAATATGTATAGAAGAATATGAATGTAAAGGAAAATGGATATTAGCAAAACATAAATGTAAATAAAATTAGTGTGAGTAGAAAATGAATCTAAATTGGTCTTGAACAAATAAAATCATACCCAATTAGCATTAAGTTATACTGACCTTTTACTCATTTCCATTGTCAATCTTGAAGGTTACTTTGATGCCTTCTGCAGAAACTCTCTGGCCACGAGGCAAGAGAAGGCGGGAAAACCAAGTGTATATTGATGACTTCTTGAAAATCAAAAAGAAACAAGCAACCAGTCAACCCTATTAGAACAAAATAATCTTATGAATTGATTTTATTTATTTTACTGGCTAATGGATAGTGGACCTAATTCTCTTGAATTGAGATACTACTAAGATGTGTTGATTGGTGATTTTAGATTACCGATATTCTACTTCAATCTCTATAAGTTACTTTTGTCTTAAATATATTCAAGATAACTCTGCAAAAAAATTCCCTGATCTCTTAAAAATTATGCAAATTATTTTGTTAATACTTCTCCATTTTGATATTTTCTTTCAAAACTTCATAGAAAGATATGTAATGCCATATTTGAAACTTACATAAATTTTTTTTTTTATCGGTAAAAGGTTATATTATTTTTATTGATATGAAATTTGAAACGATTACAAGATCAAATCCAGTACACCTTTAAGAGAAGACCTTTCAAAACCCAAACAAAAACCAAGATGACATCGAGACACCAAACCCCCCAACACCAGCATAAACCCAAAGCCATAAGAAAACACATCATTACATGTTAACATACTTCAACCCAAACCTCAAAGATCTTAAAACAAATCAAGAGCTTGAAACTGTTTTAAATCTGCCTTTGGACTAAGAATGCAACACCATTGCAAATTCTTTCTTTTTCTCCTTCTTTGATTTCTTTCCCAGTACTGTTTGCCACCCATCCTCCACCCTTGGTGCCTTTCGTTTCCAGTCCAGAAGAGGTTCTCGTGGGCTCCTTCAGGCTCCTACCTCACTGCAACCTATTTGTTGATGTTGTTCATCATCCACCCGTTCTCTGGCCTTTAACTCCTGTGATCTCAACTCTCCTTTCTTTTCTCTACATTCAGGAGTTGCAACCCCATTTTTGACTCTTTCTAATTCACTCTTCTCTACCATCGTTTCCTCCTGTATTGGGGTCACTTTCCCCTGCTGTGTCTCCTTCCGACTATCCTCCTATCCTAGGGTCTTCCCATCCTGCTTTGGTATTTCTCTTATCCGAGGCTCTTCCCCTACACTTGCCTGATTCTCCTCCACAGTTTTTTTAGGTTGTGGGCTCACTTGTTTTTCCCCCTGTTTCTCCACCGTGTAGTGCTGTGAAGAGGCATCTTTCCACCAAGAAGCATATTTTTCAGTTCTGATTTTTGCACATTTAGCTGCCATATGGCCCGTCTGATGGCATATTCTACACCTAAATGGTATCCCTTCACAGTCCAAAGGCTGCACCCAACAACCCTTCGAATACTTCAGCCGAATCTCCTCCGGAGGCACCTTGGACACATTCATTTCAACCAAGATTCTTGCATAAGTCAAATGTAAAAGATTTGAAGAATCTTCATCCACCATTAAAAAGTTCCCTAGAGAGTTTCCAATAGCTTCCAAACAAGAATCAAACTAGAACTGCAATGGAAAATTGGGAAGTCTCACCCAAATGGGAATACTCTCAAAAGTTTCAGTGGCTGGATTGAAACTTGAGTGCCATGGCTTTAACATCAAAATGTGTTTATCATTCCAGTCCCAAAGAAAATCACAAAGGATCTTCTTCTTGCCCATTTCTTTTTCAAAAACAACAATAAAAAACCCTTTGGACATTAGATAGATCTGAACATACCCATTCAAAAGAGGCTTCCAAAAATTTGAGATCCACTGGTGAAGGTCATTCAATCCTGGCCAGAACCCCCTGAACCTCCCAATCAACCCCAACCCAGAAAAAACCTTTTCATTACTGATGACTTCTTGCTCCAGCTCCCCAGCTAAATCCATAGTGATTGATTTCGAGACTGGATGGAAATCATGAACCCCTCCTTTCGCCTCCCCAGAGCATTTGTTTTGGCTCGAGCTCCTCTCTGATCTGAGCAATATGGGTTCCTTCCCCGCTCCAATCCTTCCCACCATCGCCAGATTTTGATGCCCCTGCAATTGTTCACTGTTCCCTGTGGTCAAGCCTCCCCCGCGTCTCACAACCCTCCTACGTAGATCTCCCTTCTCACCTCCAATACCGCCAATGCAGTCAATGTTGCTAACAGTTCCTTTTGCAACAGTAACACCAAGCTTCCCCTGCGAAGTCTTGGTCTGGAGCTTCACCTCCGGCAAAAACTTCGCTGCAACCGCACAAAACCTGTCCCGTCCACCATGCTCTTCGGCGTCGCCATTGTGAGGAGGAACGAAAATCGCCTAAGGTGCCTTCCCCTGTGCGCGCTGCCCAGGCCAGACCCTAGTCAGCTCCTCTAAAATTTGACCATTGGCGGCCATTTTTTTCAAGTTTTTCGGAGATCATTCCCGAAACTTACATATTTTAATTTTACTAGTTCTGTAATTATAGGATATGATTCCAACAATTGTGAAACGCATTGGCAATATGCTGGATGAATGAAGTAAACTATGCAATTGGCAAGTGTAAAGCCAAATTCCTTAACCCTTGCCAACATCCTTCTTGCCTGTTCTAAAACATGTGCTTTGGAACAGGGCATGAAAATCCATGTAAGTATAATGAAAAGAAGATTTTTGTCAGATATTATATTACAGTAAGTTGAATGAATGTAAGTAGAGAAATTTTTGCATACCTGCAGATGGTACAAAATTTCATGGTTAAGTGGAAGCCTCCCATCAACAACAAGATCCAAATATCCGTGTATCTATCTCAATTGAGCCTCTAAAACCTTCAGAGCTGTCAAATTTTCCACTAACCTGTTATGCACAAAAGTCAAATTTTAGAGACCACTAAAAACAAAAGAAACAGAGCTTTGAAACCAAATCCACACACAACACAATGTTCATAGTGAAAAGTTAGCACTTTCTTTCATCTTTGCATATTGGTTTGATGCTTCAAACGATGCATTTCTTATATTGAAAAGTGCATTACCTTATTGAGCTTCTCTTTGTTTTGAGAATATTTTAATATTCTCTACTTAACAGGGCCAACCATGTGAAGGTGGAATCTCATTTGGCCCCTCCCCCCCCCTCACATCACTCTCAATTCCCCATACCTGATCATATAACATTAATCATTCGTTCATCCATTAATAACATATAACATTCATTCATTAACATATAACATTTATTCATTAATATATTCACATTCATTCATTAACATATTCACATTCATTCATTAACATATAACATTCATTTTTTCAGATTTTACATATTATCAAAAATATGGTTGTCATAATATGATTACAATCACCTTTTTTTTTGTTTCTTTTTTGCAGCTAAAAAAAGCTGAAGTGGAGTATCGTTTTCAAAATCATCTATCCCCCTTCAGTTGTTCTAAGCTATGCTCATGATCTTAATGTATGCCTAGTCGTGTACTCATAACGTGGACGCCGGTGCAAGGGGGGGTCTACTGCAATAGAAAATAAATGTTAAATTGATATGTTTTATTATTATTGTTACAAGTATTTCATTAATTAAAAGAACATTATAGTGGTGCTCTTTACCTGATGGGGCCAGATCATGTTCCCGATCTTGTCTTATAGCCTCATGCTCAACATGTTGAACACCCTCTAAATCATGATCTGGAGTTGAAACACGAAAGGTTACATTAATTAATACACCAATTGCAATTAAATGTGTTTAAAAGAACATTAGAGTGGTCCTCTTTACCTAATGGGGCCACATCATGTTCCTGATATTGTCTAGCCTGATCATGCTCAACATGTTGATCACGTTCTACATGCTCTAAAGTTGAAACATGAAAGGTTACATTAATTAATACACCAAATGCAATTAAAGATGTTTAATTGTATTAATCCATACTATATTTTGTATAGCACATGAATACATCTAGTACCGGGATGCACACCATGGCCTTCATCTGCAGGTTGTGCTCCACCCTCACTAGGTTGCATTCCAATGTCATGTGCAATATTATCATTGCTTATCTGTTTAAAATAAATAGGCACATTTTTATGGTGGAAATTAATATTGAATAGATTGCACAAGTATTCAATTTTAAATAAACTTTATTGAGTTTATTTACCTACGTGTTGGATGCAGTGGAGGATTATGTTTGCCTAGTCGAGACTCTTAGGTGTTCAGCCAGGGCTCCATAGCCTTGCTAGAAGGCAATCTTTAGGTTCTCTTATGTGGGCACTATGTTGAAATCAGAGCCCTGCATTTTTGCATAAGATCATGAATTTTGCTTCTATGGTGTGATAAAACCAAAATTATTTGCAATTTTTTATTCAGATGCAATATTTCAATTATTGATACTTACAATTTGTGTGGCTAATTTCATATAACCACCAGAGCCAAGTTTGTGTTGCTCGTGTTTTTCTAGTCTTTCATTTGTTGCCTTCGATGTGTCGGGCAGCCTATGAAAAATTTGAAATACGTTAAATTATGTAAAAAGAAAGAGTAATCAGTATATAATTACATTGTTTATAGTATCACATACCTTCCTTGGCCCGGTGGTGTCTTTCCTTTTTTCTTTTCAGCCTTCTCCTTTCCATCTGACACCAAGTCCTTCCACTCCCTCTCTGGAATCATGGGGGGACGCTCGTACTTTTTTTTCTTCTCTAAATGTGACCTATATTGGTCCCTCACATACTTTAGATAGGTACCAAATTTCTTAAGGACCTTGGTTCAGTTGAATTTTTTATCATCGAACAACACATCTAAATGGTTAATGAGCTCATCTTTTAAATCTTGATTTTGGGCATTCCACTGTGTACGTATGGTGGGCCCGAAGAGCTCCAATGTAATATCACTTAGATGTTTATAAAAAACATCATTTCCTGCAAAATGATCATGGGATCATTAGTCTATAAAGAGTGATCAATAAGTAAATTTCAATTGGATTATATATAATAATAATTAAAACGTTTTAAAGTACTTGGGACCTTCTCTATCTTTATGGGAACGAAATCCTCGGTCACCACAAATGTGACCGACAATATTCTCGTACTAGTAATACGAGAAGATCCAGGAAATACTGCTAAAACATCACCAGTACTAGTGACCTCTGCATCCTTAGGTACATGTACTGACACATGTAGTGGCATGTGTTCGCTGCCAGAGGGTGCACTACCGAATGCCTTCATGGTATGTGTTGTCGATATTTCAATCGACAATATAGGCATGGATGATGGGGTCAGATTATGTGATGTATGCGTAGGAAGATCATGATTGACACTTGTACCGACCCCTTCTTCTCGGGCAACACTTGCAGTACCTTGATCATGGCTAGCAACATGATGACACAAATAATCATGTAAAAACAACACATATTTTGGTTCATGACATAAAAGAGTACAAAATATAAAACCATGAATGAACTTATGTTATAATTAAAGATCTCATGACAACTTACTTGCAAGTTATGTGCTCCCCCAGACAATATTTTAACCTTTTCTCTTATCTCATCTGTTTGAGGCACTATGAATACCAACTTAAGGATTTCTTCATTGCATTTTTTTGGGCCTTCCTCATCATATCCACAGGGTTTGTTGAAAATGCGATGTCATCATCGCATAATAGTGACTGCACCTCCATATGGATTCTCTCCTGTACTGTTGGTTCCTTTCCTCGATCAACCGACTGCAACAAGAATATTAAAAACATTATCTAAATTAACCCAATAAACTCATGAAAAAAAAACATAATAATAAATATTTTTGCTCGTATCTAATTTGTACAATTACAATGAGGTAAACCTGTTGGGTAGAAGCACATGAAGATGGATCACGATTTGTGCTCTGGGCTGGAGCCTTCCTCATATGATCAATGTCCCGCTGTGACAAAAATTAAATATAAAAAACATTACTAAAATGAAACCAATAGACTTACGAAAAAAACCATAATAATAAAATGGTATATTGGAGTCATTAATTGGAGGTTGGGTAAAATGGTATGTAGTACATACCACCCCCATAGTAATTGTGTTTGTATCTAAGCGATTCAAATGTTAATCGATTAGCAACTCTTCCCCTATAGTTATTGATTTTATCGCACATATGAATACACGGTTTCCCTCTCGCGCCTCGAATATGCAATTGGGTTGCTTATTTGTTGACCCAGGTCATGTACTATTTAAAAACCCTTCAATATTTCTCGATGCTTTTGGCCTTTTGTCAATGTACCTAGCCACTTCTTTATTTTGATCCTTATCTTTTAGTTGTATATAATTTGTTGATAGTGCATACCTATGCATACTTCATGTATATTGAACCAACTGCATCCAATCTTTGTAACTGTAACAGAGTCCAACATACTCCATCAATTCAATAAATTTTTCATAACAAACCTTTATGTCGTCCATGCAAAATAGGCCCAAACCATGTAATGACGATGGTGCTATGCGATATATCCTCTCGTTGACACAAAGATCAGTGTTTATTGGAGGAAGTTCCTTGGGTACCCATTGTTTTCGTAGATGTTTGTACCTCAAGGGAACCTTAATGTTGCCTATGCTCTCATCATCATAAGAACATGAACCCTTCAACAAGAAAAAATTCCATGAGTTTACGGAATTTTCTTCTAATCTTTTGACCTCTAGTTGATCTCCCTCTTTTAGACCTACTACATGTCTCGCTTTCCTCTTCTCTTCCTGAATTTCCCTCGCTTGAGGAAGACGGATCTGACAAATACCTATTTAGTGGTACCTACACTTATAAGTATGTTGGATGAATTTCTTTCATGGTGATGTGATCCCAAGGTGACATTATGATTAATCTATCATTTCATCACTAGAATTTGACAGGTTATAAGGTAATCAAGTCTTGATAGATTGCAAGTTATTGTTACTATCATCCAAATGTGTCCATCACAAATCAAATATACTTAACGTTTTAACTCCCAAACTTTGTAACAAGTGTTAAGTGTGACTATGGTCCACCAGTTACACAACCAAGGCCTCAAATGTATTCTCTAATTGTAATCAAAGGAATTTTTCTCTTCATTCAAGTAAATAAACTTGAAGGGAAACACCACCAAGTGTTTTATTGGACACCTACATGACTAAAAATAGTAGCAAATTTACATTTAATTTCCATATGTCTAAGTGGTTAATGGGGAGGGAGTGTGTACTAGGCCTGGTAAAGTCATCATAAGTTTATGCTTTGACAATAAAAATTGTTTAAGTCATCTTAAATCTTCCTATGTCTAATTGCTAGGAGACTTTTGGTATGTTTTAAGGTAGGATGAGTGGTCACATCAATGTTCTCATTCTGTATGACAAGGTTTCAACATCTTCAAATAGTGAAAGTTAGTGCTCATAGTCATTTGAAATAACAACATTTTGATTATGTATGATGGTAGGATTTGATAACTTAAAAGAATTGGCTAACCAACAAACTTAAAGTTAAAAGAACCTTTTTCAGTTTAAGGGGTTAGCACTTTCTTTCATCTTTGCATATTGGTTCGATGCTTCAAATGATGCATTTCTTATCCCACTTCTATCATATTGTATTCCCATCCCATTGCAATTGTTGGAGGAGTTGATACCAAAATTTCTTATCAAATACCACGTTCTTGAAGCAATTTTCTGTGTTTTTACTATTTTTCTGAAGTTCTTTTGTGTTGTATGGATCCATACAAGCTTGAAATTCTCTGAGATCATTGGTGTAGATAAATATATGTGTTCCCTTTCATTTGAATTTTTTTTGAAGTGCTCAATCACTGTTTTGTGGGAGAAAACAATCAAATATAGGGGCTGCCCTGTTTTGCCTATGTAAGGGTTTGAGGGCTAAATAGAAATGACATCCACCAATCCACCCACTGTCTTGGAACTATAACTCAATGGATTGGTGTGCATCATGGTATGATAGAGGTTAATCGAATTTAGGGGTCTGTTAAAGCAAGAAACTTGGCATTGAATTGATGCCCTAGGGTTGATAGGGGCAATTTTCTTGTGAATTTGTGGTTGTTAAGTCAGGGTTTATCAATTTGAAGGATATCTTGGTAGAGTCATGGTGATACTATTTGATGGTCCAATCTCTACTTCAAAACAAAAATATCTCTAACAACTCTAAGAGCTATAATGGGATGGCATTAAAGGAACCTTCATATGAAGGACCTTTGAATTAAGGTCTTTATTTGAAGGTCTTTCATGCAAAGGTTCCATTTATAAATCATTTTGGACATGAAATATTTAAAATAAAAAATACTTTCATTTGAAAGTCTTGATATGGCATCATTTTTGAATGAAGTTTCTTCATTCAAAGGTCATGACGACATCACCTTCAAATGAAGGTTCTTCATTCAACTGGTATTTTGTAATTTTGAATGTGTGATAATAATTTAGGGTTAAAAATAAATCCATTTGAGCCTTTTATAAATGAAAGGAAATTTGATGCAATCATATGCCTTGTCAAACTTTTAACTTAATAATAAGGGCATCATGAGTAGTTTGTTGGGCCCATTCAACAATCTTCGATGCAAGGATTGAATTGTCTAGAATGTAACTACTATCAAGAAAGCCAATTTGTTTACATGTATGACTATATCTCAAGCAATAGGTTTAATTGTGATGGAAATGATATTGAAAATGATTTTGTAATCTAGGTGTTGAGAAGCATAATTGGCCACCATCCTAGGAAAGATTCTTCATTCTCACTTTTAGGTGTTAAAATTTAACAATACCTTGATTGATGAAAGAGCCCAAAGAGCCTTTCTCCATGGTATCCAAGTACACATAGCAGTGGTCTTCTCTTATATGGTCGGACATGATTTAAATAAATTAGCTAGGAATTATTCATTTAACCTAAGGTTTTCTCATAATGCCATCATTGGAAAAGTATGATCAAATTCTTCTATTATGAAGAATTGGTCTATGTGACTCTAGTAATCACTATAAATGTTTGTAAGGATAAAATGACTAATTGCATCAGGTAGGAGAGAATCAACTTTGAGTTCTTCAAATATTATATTCTTCTATTCATAATTTTTAAGGGTTGTGTGTAGAGGAGCTTATCACTACCAAGAAGGGAGGAGACCTTTCCTTGCATATGTTTGTGGTGGAGGTATTAAAGAAGAACTGTATGCCTCTATTTCCATTCATTAGATCTAGCTTAGCCTAGAATATACTTGGGATACTTTGCCCCTATAAACTTCCATTTGTTTGAGTTTATGTTATGTAAGCATAATTCCATGCTATGTTGAAATATAAGAGGTGGATGAGGCCAAAAGGAAATAACCCTTTTTTAGTTGTACCTTCAATTTTTTTCTTATTGTTTTATGTTTTTAGAAATTTTATGGACATAAGATTTGAGGTAGGTCGTACAAAAAAGAATAACATGTTCCCACCAACAACCAAGATGTGGGTAGATATGAGAGTTTTGCCAAGACCTGAGGCTGGTCGATAAAAATGTGAAAGACTAAGCTATTTTATTTTTTCTGTCTTATCTTATACCATTTTACGAGAATGGGGGTGCCGATGTACGAGAATATCTTTGGAAACTAGGCATGAAAATTGCAGGTTAAAGAGAATGGGGGTGCCAAACTTATAGTACTCATTGTCCCTTGGTCGTCGATTTTCCCTGAGTGCCCTCAACCTCGTCCTTAGCACTGGTATTGACCTTGTTTTCACTCCTCCATACTCTTCCTCGGCGTTGGTATTGACCTTGTTTTCACTCCTCCATACTCTTCCTTAGCGCTAATATTGACCTTGTTTTCATTCCTCCAAACTCTTTGTCGGCGCTGGTATTGACCTTGTTTTAACTCCAAACTCTTCCTTAGTGCTAGTATTGAACTTGTTTTCACTCCTCCATACTCTTCCTCGGTGCTGGTATTGACCTTGTTTTCACTCATCCATACTCTTCCTCGGTGTTGGTATTGACCTTGTTTTCACTCCTCCAAACTCTTCATCAGTGCTGGTATTAACCTTGTTTTAACTCCAAACTCTTCCTCGACACTGGTATTGACCTTGTTTTCACTCCTCCATACTCTTCCTCGACACTAGTATTGACCTTGTTTTCACTCCTCCATACTCTTCCTCGGCGTTGGTATTGACCTTGTTTTCACTCCTCCATACTCTTCCTTGGCACTGGTATTGACCTTGTTTTCACTCCTCTAAACTCTTCATCAATGCTGATATTGACCTTGTTTTAACTCCAAACTCTTCCTCGGCATTGGTATTGACCTTGTTTTCACTCCTCCAAACTCTTCCTTAGCACTGGTATTGACCTTTCACTTCTCCAATTTGATGAGCTACAACCTGGTTTCCTTAGGTTTTAGAGTATGTTAATTAAATTTAAAATTATGGCGCCATTTAGAGTAGTGAATATAAAGCAAGCCAAGCCTATTATAGTCATGAGGGAAATAATAAAACTCCTAGGATACTTTGTGAAACCATTTTCCTTGGTTAAAGGGAGGCCATAAAAATACCTTTGGATTTTTTCAATCTTAAAATATGAGGATTTGCAAGGTTCTTAGCAAGATGAGTAATGGAAATGTGTGCAACAAGAATTTTTGAACACACATGGAATCTCCTTGCCAAAGAAATGGGCTTCATAATTTAATATGATAATTTTTCTCAGCTCTAGAAATGATATGTTTCCTTAAAGAGGAAGGAGAAACCTAAAAGGTAAAAGAGATGCTTAGAAATCTCAACACTTCCTTATGATCAACTCCCTTCTATCCATAGGAATTGAATCAATTGGGCTTGGCTAAGAAGGATTTCCTACAACATTGAGTTTTATGCCACTATATATTTGACCTTAAAGCTTTCTAGAAAATATCTAGGCATTGAATATCCTAAATAATGCCACGTTTGTCCTCCAAGAGAGTGAGAAAGGAGTCATTAGAAAAATGACCATTGAATAGTTGGGCTATAGAGTTAGGAAAAGTAGCACCTTTAATAAGGTTCCATGAAATACTATTAGCCAAAAGATATCGAAAGGCTTCCATAAAAAACACATATAAAGTAGGAGCTAAGGGGAAAAAATGAAAAATTGAATGAAAACACCCAAAATCCTCAAATTTATGTCCATTCATGGTAATACAAGTATAACCATCATAATTTTTTTTTGAAAAAAGTAAAAAATATTGAGGAACAAATCCTAGATGACATAACTAGTCCAATTCAACACCAGAAGTAGCAAGAGACTAATGAAATTACCACAAGTTTTAAGTATAAGTAAACTACCATTTTCAAGTACTAATGCTAGTATGAAATTGTGACTAGCTAAATGGAAAGAAAATTAGAAAATTGTAACCAACATTTAAGTGGAAATAATTAAAAGTAACCACACTTTTTGCATGGTTGAACCAATTTAAAAATTCAGCCAAAGGTGATAGTAAGAAAATTAAAATGCATCTTTATGACATATTTAGTCTAAAAGCCAAATTTGGATGGCAAAGTTAGTAAGAAGTAATGTCGAAAGTGGAAAATTAATCATGAAATCATGGCTAATAGAGCATACAAAATATATTGGTAAAGTCAAGAGAACTTATATCTGCACATAAAAACACTCAAAATAATAATTATATCATACAGTTCATTTAGGAATATATTACAATATGGCTTTTACAAAGCCTTTCAAATATACCTTCCCATTTGAGCTACTATCTTATAAGAATATAACTAATTATTTAATAACAAAAATAAACAGGTTAGTAAGGTGAATTTATTAATGTTAATCTTAATATTCCAACACCCTACCTTAAGTTTTACATTCCACATAACAAAACATGTTGATTGAAACAAACAAATATATATAGGCTAAGCTAACATCATTTGATTTTTCTTTAAGTTATCCCTCAAGAACATCATTGGCTCAAGTTATACAAGTCCACACTATGTGGTCCTTTTTCTTACAATAATAAATTTCATTTTTATTTTTTAATTATTATTACCTCATGAGTATAATACATTCTCATGTTGAGAATCGACTTTTAAATATTTTCCATTGTTCTTTTTTCTTCTCCTAATAGGGCCAAATTCAAATATCAGCCATCGATCTTTCACTTTTGTCAGATCATCAAATGGTTACCAAAACAAGCTGACACAATCTCCATCATGGCAGCAAGGGCCCACCATATTATGCATCGCCAAAGAAATCCACATGGCGCTTGCCCGTGATATCGCGATCAATAAAGACCTTTCAACTTTTGATCACGCGATGGCAGGCAACCGTAGATTTCAACCATCGACAATCTTGTTCACTCAACATAGTTGCCAAGCTTGTCACTAACCATCGATCACCTTTTCCATCCAAATTATAACATCGTCGTTGATTTGAAGCACGTGCATATTGTAACCACTTTAGTAACCTACTGTATAACATATTAAAACCTGATAGATATATTAAAGCACTTTCATCATCCCTTCAACACTGCTAGATGAGACACGTGTACTCGCTCGTGATATCACAATCGGTTGAGACTCTATGGTGGGGTCATCGCGGGATGGTGGGGAATGACTGCAATCAAACAATGGTTGATCAATGGTCATTAAAAGTTATTCCCTGCACAATATCAAAAATTTATTAAAGGCATAAGGGGACATCACCTAGGCCGACAACTGTAAACAATGGCATAAGTTGTTTTTAAACATGGGGGCACGAGACCAACTTAGAATAGGGAAAAATAAAGTCAGGCGAAAGAATTAAAACATTAAATCAAAAGGGGCCCGACTTAGATGAAGTGATGGGCATAAGTTGTTTTAAAACCCCCTCTATAAAGTAATAGCCAAATAGATCCCACCCAAGGCATAAGATAAAACACTAGGGTTTTTCATGAAAACAAAAATAAAAACTTAGTGATAATAGATTTCCACAATCTATGAAGATTTGTTGAAAGTGTTTCTGGATTAGATTGTGTTTGTTTTTTTGCATCAACGTTTCGGATCACACTTCATGATCCATCGTCAGGATATGAGAGAGCATAAGGAGTAAAATGAATTGTTGCAGACCAAGAATTGAATAAAAAGGAAGAGGGAGGGGGCAAAGAAAGGTAGGCACAAGAACTAAGGATGGAGAGAAAGATGTAAAATAAAAAAAGATAAAAGGAGTAAAAAATAAAACCAAAATCAAACGGAGAAGCAAGCAAAAATAATACAAGAAAATTTAGAATTTTTAATAAATAAGGAAAAAATAACAAGCAAATAAATAAATAAATGAAGTAAACATAAAGAGACAAACAAGAAAAAACTAAAATTGAAAAAATCTAAAAAATGTAAAGCAAGCAAATTATAAATAAACAAGCGAATAAATAAAAACAAAGGAATGAAAATGAAATAAAAATAAGACAAAAGATAGAAAAAACAAGGAAAAATCAAAAAAGAAAAGCAAGCCAAAAAATGAAACAAAATTACTAAAGAATAATAAATAAAGTAAAATAAAGAACACAAGCAAGGAATAAAAAACATATAAATATCATTATCTATAAATTATATGATTATTTATATAATTTATAAATAACCAAGAATCTAAAAATAGACAAATAATTTATAAACATATAGATTATAAATTATATGTTAACATATAGATTATAAATTATATGTTAACACAAAAATTATAATTAAATGAAAAAATAATAAATTAAAAAATATATATATAAAAAATAAGAACGAAACATAAAATTTAACCAAGGAGACTTTCAAAATTAAATTAGAAGCTTAATTTTAAATAAATGTATAAATAGAAATAAAAATAAATTGTAAATTATATGTAAATAAACATATAATTTAAAAAGACAAGATAAATAATTAATAAAAGTAACAAATAAAAATAAATAAATAAACAAAAATAATAAATAACCATAAAAGAAGTAAAAAACATGAAAATAATAAATTAAGAGAAAAAAACAAATAAGTAAAAAAGTTTAATATAAATTAAAAAAAATTAATAAAAAAATGTACATAAATAAACATATAATTATAATCAAAAAAAAAATTATAATAAAGGAAATGTAAATAAACGCATTGATAAAAAATAATATAAAATTAAATGAACCAAAAAATAAAATATTAAAAATCCACCATTTAAAAGAAAAATATTTTATAAAAAACATAACAATAAATTAAGCATAAACAAACAAAAAATTAATAGGAATAAAATTTAAAAGTAAACAAAAATTATTATAAATAACAAGATAATAAACATATAATTTTAACAATAAACAAAATAAATTAGAAGAAAATAAATTAAAATATATAATATATAAAGAGAAAATAACCAAATAAGAAATATGTTTTCAATTATAACAAATTTAAAAGAGAATAAATTATAAAGAGATTATAAGTATATAAATTATAATTTGTAAGTAAACATAAAATTTTTAAATTATATGTTTACATATAAATTATAAATAATTAATCATAAAATAAATTGTATGAAAATATAAAATTACAAATAAGAATATATAAAAAATGCTAAAATTTAAAATAAATTAACAAGAAAATTGAAAAGAGATTAAAAATAAACAAAAAATTTAAAAGTAACAAATAACTAGCAATTGCACATTGGTGTGCAATGGGTACGCGAAGAGGTGTGGAAGGTTAATTAGAGAAAAATTGGTCTATTTTTTATACATTTGTGTATTACATGAGGTCAATTGGTAGGTTATTTAGCCAATGATATGTTTGTGCAAAAAATGTCTCAATGGAGAAATGATAAGTTCAAACCAACTATGCATCCACTTACAAAACCTCTGAATTAGGAAGATAATCAAGCTCCATTACTCGAATCATATTAATTTTTCAATAGGAAGAGATGAAGAGGGAGAGATAGGGATATAAAGAGGGAGAGAAAGATGGGGGAGATCAAGAGAGGGGTAATGAGATAGAGATAGAGAGGAAGATAGATATGTAGATGGAGATGGAGATGGGGATGGAGATGGAGGAGGGGGATATGGAGAGAGAGAGAGAGAGTCGGAGAATGAGACAGTGATATATAGAAAGATACATATAGAGATGGGAAGTGATATATAAAGAGAAGTAGAGTGAGGAAGATATACGGTAGAGAGAGAGATGAAAGAATAAATATGGAGAGATAGAGATAAAGGGGAAAAGAGATAAATATAGAGTTCTAGGAAGAGTGAGAAGGAGAGAGAGACATGTCTAGAGATAGAGGAAGACAAATAGATAGATAGGGGTAGGGAGGGAGTGAGTGAGGGAGATATGGGGAGAGATAGAGAGAGGGAGGAAGAGAAAGGGAGAGAGATAGGTAGAGGAGGGATATAGAGAAGAGGGGGAAGAGAGGGAGAGAGATAGGTAGAGAGGGAGAGGGAGAGAGAGAATAAGAAGAGGGAGAGAGATAGCTCAATATATAGAAAGGGAAAGGGAGAGTGATAAATATAGATATAGGGTGATATAGAGAGATAGAG